>SMMW01000563.1:0-182128 GCA_004794655.1 Marisa cornuarietis | reverse complement strand
TGGGACTAAACAAAATGATGGGTCGTACAACAAAAAACAGGAGGTAGGATGTGAGGCTGCAGACCTTGCCAATGACAAACAAGTTTTATGCCAGGTTTGATATACTAGACTTTACTCGAGAATGTGAATTGATCTGTTCTTCCCTGTCACCATGTGATATCTTAGTGGACGAGAATGCCGTAACATCTTGCCTGTCCCGAATTAATCCCTTTAAAGCTCATGGTCCAGACGGCCTAAAAGGACGTGTGCTCAGATCTTGCGCCCAGCAGCTGAGCCCAATGATCACACATCTGTTTCACCTGTTCCTAAACAGTCAGTTCTTCCCCAAACTATGGAAGACCTCAACTATTATTCCAGTGCCAAAATGTCACATGCCAAAGAACTAAATGACTTCCGACCATTGGCCCTGACCCCTATTCTTGCTAAGTGCATGGAGAGAGTTGTTTGCAACCAATTAGTCACTGCCATTGCTGATCAACTAGACCCCTACCAGTTTGCATACAAAGCGAACAGAGGAGTGGATAATGTCTGTTTGACACTCTACAACCTGGTAGCAAACCTCTGGATGGCACTGGTACATACGTCCGTATCCTATTCATGGACTTTTCATCGGCGTTTATACCATTCAGCCACACCTGCTCTTACAACGTCTCCTAGCACTAAACGTTAACTCAACCCTAGTGCTCTGGATGAGGGAGTTTCTCCGGGACCGGCCACAACGGGTCAGCATAGGAGGCACAGTCTCGACCACTCTGATCATAAATACCAGAGCCCTACAGGGGTGTGTTTTATCCCCGATACTGTTCGAACCGAATTCCCGAATTGTGCCCTATAATTGATTAAGTTTGCAGACGATATGGCATTGGTTGCTCGGCTCAAGGACGAGAAGTCACTTGCAAGCTATTTCCTTCAGGTTCAGAAGTTACACTCATGGTTTGAAGGAAACTTTCTGGTGCTCAATGTCTCTAAAACTAAAGAAGTGGTCCTTGACAGAAGAAAACATCAACCTGCCCCCACCCCTATAATTATTGGTAATGAGATAATAGAACAGGTGCAAAGTTTGAGGTACCTCGGCACAATGCTAGACAGCAAACTGTCCTTTCAGGAAAACACCAGCATTGTTTCCAGGAAAGCACATCAGCGCCTGTTCCCGCTGAGGCAACTGAGGACTTTCGGTGTCAGCGGCCCTGTCCTTGAGTCAGTATATCGCAGCCTAATCGAAAGCATCTTAACATTCAATATGTCAGTGTGGTTTGGCGTTCTCTCTCTCTTTCTCTCTCTCTCTCTCAAAGATAAATCTTGTTTAACGAGAGTGGTCAAGAGTGCCAGCAAGATCATTGGTTCTCCACAAAGACCTTTAGGTGATCTATACATCAAGGCTGTGAGGTTAAAAGCTGTCAGCATCATCACAGACCCTCTCACCCACTACATCGCCACTTCCAAATGTTACCCCGCGGCTGTAGATGGAAGCAAGTGGTCGCCAAGAAGAGTGCCTTCGCCAAGTCATTCTTACCAACCGCAATAGCACTCTTGAACAGGACTAACAAATGTACCTAGCCTGAATGTGTGGGAGTGTGTGTGTGTGTCTAAGAGAGGAAGAGAATGTGCATTTGCTGTCATAGGTGTGAGAGGGTTAAGCATGAGTGTAACTGCATGAGTGTATGAGGTGTGATTGTAATCTTTTCAGTTCATTGTGTATCCTTTTCTCCAGTTAATTGTGGGAGCTCCCAGCAACAAAGGAAAATTTCTCTGTCTGTTGTGACCAGACATAGACAATAAAGATGTATTGTATTGTATTAAACATGCAGGCCTTAAAGGACAAACCGAGCACAACATTATTTCTTTATGATCGGGTTAAGTTTGTTTTAAAATAATATTTCCCAAAATATGTGTACATAATTATGCTAAATTTTAAAGATATAAACCTTAAAACATCGACATCCTCACCTGCCACTAGGAAAGCGGGAAAAAATTATTCTCCTATACTTAAGGTTCTCTTACACGCCCTGAGTATTTATAACAGTATGTATAACAGCGAGCGGGCATGTCTTCAAGTCAAATGAAGAAACATCACTCAGGTTGTCTTGTTCAATAAGCAATTTTTTTGCTCCAAAACTGAAACAGCTGAATTTGGAATACAGCCCTACAGATTTATTTATTATATGGAACTTTATTTAGAAACTTCGAATGAAGTTAAAACATGATTAATGGTCCAAACTGAATTCATTCAACTGACTGGTAAGTCAATCAGATCAAAATTTAATGGGCAACAATCACGGACATTGCAGTCACAGAGTTGCCACACATCAGTAACATACCTACCTCCTCACTATCAATTCCGACTTGCTTGTAGCCACCCCCTCCACTACACACTGATCCAGCAATCTCTATGCACAAACTTTCTCCCAGACGGTTCATATGCGGTAAATTCTCGGTGTCCAGCAACCTTCAAACCTCAGGCCTACTACCCCGACGGCCCGCCTACCTTAGGCCTGGAAATTGTATTCTACAGACTACAAACTTATCATTTGCACGTGTAATGCTTGGGTGTTCTTTACTCAGACATTTTTAAAACGAAAAAGAAAAGGAAAAAAAGAAGGAAAAAATCTACTGAACCTTATAACCGCGGGCCCAGGCCGTCTAAACCTCAGGCCACAAGAGCTTTTGGGCAAATATAGAGAATTTCATCCTTTTTAAACACAGATAATCTTGTCAACAGTCTTTGTGGGGAGTAGATATCACATAACCCATCTCTATGACAACGGTAAAAGTGTTTTCTCTGATGTCAAAGGTCACTAGGCGGATGTTAGTCATGTGATTGATGTGGAGTCACCAAAGATCAGGTACGTACATAAAATGGTCAGTACTGTCTTCAATATTGTCAGCATGGGCTTAATATATATTCAGTACTGTGTACGATTTTATCAGTGGGGGGTTTAATATGCTTTCTTTTGTGCAGCAGTTCTGCAAATATAATGTTTATTTTACTGGTGATGTCAGTACATCCGCGGTGCTTTAGTAGAAGAAAGTACAAAAATTTCATCACACCGCTCAGCCCACATTGCCTAGTCGTCAGCTATCCGTTCCCACAGGAGAACTAGTGTGTAGGCACGATGATGGTGGTGGGTAGAGTTTTCAAAACCGATGTTGGAACAGATGACCTTCACCTTTACAAAGTGAGTGATGCAGACTTTTTATCTATACATCATAAACTGTGTACAGACTGATGTATAAGTCACTATATGTCATAATTCTTATGCAGACTGATCCATGAGTCACCATACATAATAGCTACGTGTACAGACGGGATACATACGGCACTATACTTCACGATCACTAGTACAGACTGGCTAGACACGTGATCATACTAGTACAGACCATATACATTATGATAAATAACAATGTACAGGCTGGCTTTACACTTCAACATGCATCACAATGGTACAGAATGATCATATAAATCTTTATGCATCAACAACTTTTTTTTGTTAGCAAAGTGGGTTATCACCCTTGTTTGTCTTAAGAAGCAGGGATTGTCACCCTTGGCTGTATGCTATGAGGAATGCATGATAGTGAGCACTAAACGAAATGTTCACTGGAGCCCCTGTAGCTGTGGAGAACTCACTTTTGTTATTCACAAACCAGTCGTTAAGCTAGTAAGACGCTGTACAAAATTTCTTTGTGAAAGAGACTGGGAAATCAGAGTAATTCCTTGCCTAGCCAAGATATTGCACAAGTTACTTTTTCTGCTTTGGTCATCGTTATAATTGTCAATGAGAGAATGATGTTAAGTCTTAATATTTGGTTGTAAATTTTGTTATTATAAAGAAGTACTGATTTCTTGTTGCAGCAGAGAGTAGCAGTTAAATTTGATATGAGTATTCATTGAATCATAAGGATTTCAGGAATTACCTAGGGAAAAAAAGACGAGAATGGAAGTGTACTGTCGTCAGCCTGCCGTTCTGCCCAGTCAGCACCAGCTGTACAGGATATTATTCAAGGGAGATGAAGGAAGTATATACGCGTGTGTGAGAGTGTGATCGGACGCAGACTTTGCCTGAACAGAAGTGAATTTTTCTTGTTATTCTATTTGCATTGGGATGTCGATCTTGGACGTTAGGGCTACCAGTTACAATCCCCAGCTTGAGAGACTACATAAATTGGAGATTTGAAGTTATGTGGAATTAGACAATTAATGTCTGTATATAGAAGTTTGATTACTAAAGGGTTTAGAGTCGCCTATGTCATTGATGTGTTATTTATGAGTGGTTGTTATTAGAGAAGTATTTATTAGAGAAACATGTCATTGAGAGGTTTACCTGGTCTGTGGCCATTAGAGATATATTGATTTGAGATTTTTGTGTGTAATTTGCTTTTCTTCTTCTTATTCCTTTTCGCCCCCAGTGGAGCATAGGGCCGCAACTACACCACGCCAGCGAACCCGGTTCTGGGCCTCCCTCCCCAGTTGGGTCCATGTCATTCCAGCTGCCTCCGCCTCGCCGTGGACCGATCTTCTCCACGTCTGTCTGGGTCTCCCAACCCTGCGTCTCCCCTGTGGGTTCCAGTCCAGAGCTTGTCGTGTTAGATTTTCGGCCGGCTTTCGCAGGGTGTGGCCGATCCAGCCCCACTTTCGCTTCTTGATGTCTTGGCTGGCAGGTTTCTGGTTGGCTCTCTCCCACAGGTATGCATTGGAGATCTTCTCGCTTTATTTATTCGGCTTCTTACATCTTCATCTGCACCTCCATCCTTGGTGACTATGCTGCCTAGGTAGGTGAAGTGGTCAGTCTCTGTGATACATTCTCCGTGTAGTTGAAGTGGGGCTTCTTGCTTGTTGTTGACCGGCATTATCTGTCTTCTTGATGTTGATTGTCAGGCCAGTCGTCACTGCTTCTACTGAGCCGAGTGAGCTTTGTCTGTGCATGTTGTTGCTTGTGGGACAACAGGCTGATGTCGTCTGCAAAGTCCAGATCCTCAAGTTGCATGGCAAAGGTCCATTGAATGCCTGTGTTGCTGTTAGAGGTTGTTCTTCTCATGATCCAGTCTATGACGATCAGGAAGATTGTCGGCGAGAGCATGCAACCTTGCCTTACTCCAGTCCTCAGTGCAAAGGGGTCCGTCAGCTTCCCATTGTGGATCACCTGGCATGTCGAGTCCTCATACAACTGTTGGATGATGGCAATGAACTTTGGTGGAAATCCGTAGTGCTACATCAACTTCCAGATAGTCTCTCTGTCTACGGAATCAAATGCCTTCTCAAAGTCCACAAATGTCATGTATAGTGGGGACTGCCATTCGATGGACTGTTCAATAATGATTCGCAGTGTAGCGATATGGTCTGTGCATGATCTACCCTGCCGAGAGCCTGCCTGTTCTTGCCACAGTCTCTTGTCTAGGGCATTCTTCAGTCTGTCCAGCATGATTCTGGTTAGCACCTTGCTGGGAATGGACAGTAGCATAATCCCATGCCAGTTGTTGCACTGGGTCAGGTCACCTTTCTTGGGTAGCTTTACCAGATAGCCAAGTTTCCAGTCTGCTGGAACTTGCTCCTGCTTCCAAATTTTCTGCAGCAGGGGGTGTAGCATCTCTGCTGCGGCTGTTGGATCTGCCTTGAGTGCCTCTGCAGGAATGCCATCTGGGCCTGCCGCCTTACCAGTTTTCAGGGACTTGATGGCTTTGATGATTTCTGCCTTGGTTGGTGGGTTGGTGTTCACCTGGAGTTGCTCGGTGGCTGGGGCAATGTCCAAAATTGTTGCTGGTGGTGGCCGGTTCAGTATTTCTTTAAAATGTTCTGCCCAGCGAGATCTTTGTTCTGCATCCCCAGTAATGACGTTGCCATTCTTATTCTTTACTGGCCTGCATGCATTGATGTTTTTCGGTCCTGACAGAGTTCTTGTAATTTCATAAAGTCTTTTCATGTTATTTTGCCCAGCTGCTTGTTCTGCCTCTTCTGTCATCCTGTGTGCGAACTGTCTCTTGTCGCCTCTTGCACTCTTCTTCACTTCTCGGTTCATCTCCCAGTACTTTGCTCTGAGCTCTTCTTTTTCCTGCTGGTCTTGACACTGGCTGATCTTCTGCTTCAGCTCTTTCCTTCCCTCTATCTTTTTCCAGGTCCCTATGCTCAGCCATTCCTTGTGTTGTTTCTGTTTCTTTCCCAGAACACATGTGCAGGCAGCCTTCCAGGTCTCCTGTAATCCTGTCCAGTGGTTAGCCACTGTTTCTTCAAAGAGTCCCTCCAGTGCCTCAAACCTGTTTTTGACTTCACAGTTGAACTCTTCTTGCTTCCTGCGATCTCTAAGAAACTGCACGTTGAATTTGTGGTGTGGTCTATCTGATGACTCATGAAAGGACCTCAGCTTTATTTTCAAAATCGCTACAAGCAGGTGGTGGTCTGAGGCTGCATCTGCACCACGCCTTACCCTGACATCCAGCAGACTTCTTCTAAACTGTCGATTAATGGTGATGTGATCGATCTGGTTTTCTGTCTTTCCATCTGGTGAAGTCCAGGTGGTCTTGTGAATGGTTTTGTGAGGAAAGACTGTGCCTCCGATTACAAGGTCATTAAACAAGCAGAAGTCCGTGAACAGCTCACCATTTTCATTGCAGTTGCCCACACCGTGCTTTCCCATTATGTGTTCTTTGTCCGTGTTTTCATCTCCAACTTTGGCATTCATGTCGCCCATGATGATCTTCAGGTCTCGTCTTGGAGTACGATCAACCAGTGCTTGTAGGGAGTTGTAAAAGTCCTCCTTCTCCTCTTCTTTTGCTGCGTTGGTAGGTGCATAGCACTGGATGATGGTGATCTTTCTTCCTTTGGAGTTGAACCGAGCTGACATGAGTCGTGGCGAAACTGGTTCCCATGATATTAGTGCCCTTGCAGCCTCCTGTGTCATCAGTACTGCTACTCCTTGTAAGTGGTCATGGTCAGGATCTTCATGTCCAGAGTAGATGATAGTCTCTCCTGACGAGAGTCTGGTCTGACCGCTACCATTCCATCTGGTCTCGCACAGGCCAAGGAGCTTGATGCCATAGTTCTTCATCTCCTGTGCTACCTGAGCTGATTTCCCTCTCTCGTATAGGGTTCTGATGTTCCAGGTCCCTATCCTGCTTTTTGCCTTGGCCGTGAGAAGATAGGTCGGCGAGCTGACTTCCCGAAGGCTTTCGCCAGCACGCGTCATAGGCCCCTCCAAAGAGGGATCTTCCTGTCCAGGCTCTCGTTGTGGTAGTGTTGTAGTTGTAGTTTCTGTAGCAAGGGTTATTTTACAGGGTGGGGTTGCTAACCCCACGCCCAACCCTCCTCCTTCATCCGGGCTTGGGACCGGCAGGTTACCCCGGGGGTTTCCAGGCGGAGTTAGTCAAGTGTTAAAAAAGATAAATTAAGGCTTCTGGCTGACAGTTTATCGTATATTACAACTTTCTTCAGAAATCCCATAAATTACGTACATTTTAAAAGAGACTTCATGTTCATTATTGTATCCTTTTTTACCAGTCAATACAAGTTGATTTGCTTTATTTTGACTTTTCGCAGAAGTCATGATTATAAAAATAAGATTCTTGTGAACAGCTGTTTGTGTTCGCGTGGCTTTTTGCAGAAATTAAAAAAATATAAATGTATAATGCAGTTTAAAAGAGAATCTTTGTCTACCAAGGTAGACATCAGTTGATCAATTGCTTTAACCTGAAGAGTTAGTTCCCTATAAATCTTCAGCAAAGCACAACACTGTTAAGTGGTATGGAACCAGTAGTGCAAATTCAGTCTTTGGAATACCTAATATTTATTGATTGTTAATGCTGATTTTCACCTATCCCATATGTGCAGTGGCTATGGCTGTGCTGACCACTTCTTGGAAAGTGACACATTTCTGCATTCATGGGAGATGCTCATCCAGATAATGATAAATCCTAATTGCCAGGACATCATTGTAGATGTAGGGATGTAAGTTGTTACTTTTTATGTATTTCTGGCTGTTCAGGAAATAGGTATGGGGCTGGAAAGCAGTCTTTTCATGTGCGATTTGACATTAGGGTGTGTGTTTAAGCAGTTTATGTAAATTTTTACCCTAGATGTATGTCTTGTTTATTTCTCAGATAGTGGTAAAGTTGTGATTTCTTATCAAAAGAACAATGAGAAATGATTACATTATTTCCTTATGATGTATAGAAAATCATTATTTGTTGGATAAGTAGTCACATTTTTGCTGCTTTTTGTTCGAAATATAAATACACAGTTTGTACCTGTGAACAAGGTGCCTTGTCAGTCATCTAGTGGGTTAATAAGCTATAAAATGTTTTGTTGACCCTTCTCATAAAGTCAGATATGAAGAATGTCAGCTACAAATAATTGTCCTGAGAAAATAAGCAGAGTAGATTAATAGGTAGAAAGATACTTTTGTATGACTTGCATTTAAAAAAAAATTCATTAACATTTTCTTTATATTCTTTTCAGGCCAGTCATGCATAAAAATGTGGCATATAACTGTCGAGTGCTGTTTTTGAATAAGTGAGTATAGATCCAATTTTTAAAACAGGAAAAATATGAAATGAAATGTTACTGACTTTTAAAATCTGAGTCTACCATTAGCATTTACTTTTTAGTATCCTCATCAGAGGGTTTGATAAAAACCATTTTTTTCTGTAATATGTATACATATTGTAAAACTTTCTTTCCACCTGACAGAAATTGTAAGTCATGGGTCCTCTGAATAATTTATATTTGAAAATGCTTCATTGTGAACTGGCATTATCCAGCTACCATTAACAACCTTTCATTAGAAGACTGTGTTAAATTATAAGCCCATCAGTCGTGTATTATTTTTATTTTTTCCATTATTTACACTTGAGTTCATGATGAAACAGAAATCAAGTAAAATCGGCTGACAGTTCTAAGAAGTTAGTCACAGTGATTCATTCCCTTGCATTCTATACATTACCAGACGATTCATATTGGGACAGGGTGTGATAAAAAAAAAAAAAGCCCATTGTAATACAAATTATTTCTTGGGTGATGTAAAAATAAATCATTAGCAGCTGTTTTTTTTATATAAACATGATACAGTGCATCCATATAGTGCAATGCATAAACAAAAGCATAAGAGAGAAGGTACTTTGTTGTAGACCAAGTGAATTAAAACTACGCTTCACCTGTTCCATGGTAATGTAACCCGAATGTTTTTGAATCACTATATTGTGCTTAGGGGGAAGATCTGGTCATCAGCACCAGCTGAGTGGCCAGCGAAAGGAAGCCTCTTTAATGCTCATTTCCCCCACAAACACAAAGGTAACAATGATTGCAACACACCTAATTAATAGGGACCTTGTCCTATAAGTGCAATCCAAGATGACAGGGTAACACCAGCTGGTATAGTTGAATGAAGCAGCTTTCGCCCTGCGACCACTCTTTCAATGGGTGACTGGTCCCAATACTTTGTGGGTAATCTTGGGAAAGATAAAAGCAAAGGGACTAAACACCTACAGAAAATCATAATTCTAACATTGTATAACTGGGTTTTACCTAATGAAACCACCAGCCGTGTCACTTACAGCTCTACAGCTTTGTATGGGCTACGTCAAAACTTCAACTTCGTTACAAACTTGACAAGTTTTTCTCCTGTCAGACCTAGTTCTTTGCCAAGTAACTTAGCTTCAGCTGTCTATCATTGAAATGTACCCAAGTCCCCCTCCACCTTTTCAGAAAATTCTTCTCAAATAGACATCTTCAGCTCTTCTGTCGTAGGGTCAGCTTCAGTAATAGCTTTTGGATCCAGCTTAGTAGCCATGACAACAGTAATGAACCACACAACAACAAAATTAGAGAGAGAGAACAGTACAAATACAATAAAAACATCCTTATTTTTTCAGGAAGTTGTCTGCCATTGTTACTATTACATAATACATCAGACATTACATAGCACCTCAAATATGACATTAAATATAAACATACAAAGAAACAAAAAAACAAGAAATACTTTGTGCTCCGGAAACGGGAGCCAGCAGTATGAGAACCTTCACTCAAAGATCCATGATCTGGCTGTGTATGTGAATTGCCGCCGGAATAAAAGAGTTGCAGATATTGTGCGGTTCTGGCTCAGGGAACTCTAAACCTACCACTTTTATGTCTGTTGTGGAATTCCTGTCAGAGTGGATGATGGTCATCAGCTAAATTTGTAGTCAGTTTGTTGTACAGAAGCTTGTGATATAGTCTCATTCTGCCTCCTCCCAAATCACCCCTCCTGCTTTTTTATGTTTTTGTTCAGCTTGTCCCTATCCTGTTTTGCTATGCTTCCACCCCAGCACACTAGGCCAAAAGTCAAATATTACAGAAGTGTAGAATAGTTGCATGAGTTCTGGGTGGACATTAAAAGATCACTATCAGTCTGCAACTCGACTGAGGATCTTGCGTAAAGTTTGCTTGGGGTATACCCTGATGATACAATACAACTTTATTTATCCACAAGGGTACTTCCAGAGAGTGCTTATACTAGTAGTAATTCATATACATGATATAAAAAAGAGATAATACATACATGTTGAAATTCTCTCACGCACACACACAGCCATTCCCAGCAACAGTAGATACGGTTGGTGACCTTAGGTTGCTTCAAGTTAATAGAAGCTCAGGGGCAGTAGAGTTAATCAGGTAAATGCCACGTGGAATGAATGAACTGCGGTGACGATTGGTTTTGCAAACAGGCATTGCATACCTACAGCCAGACTGCAAGAGTGAGAACTCGCATGCCAACACATGATCAGAAATAGAGAGGATACAGGATGCCTTCCTAAGGATTTGCTGATGACAGAAAGCTGCCAAGTCCCTTTGGCTGATTCCAGTGCTCTTAGAACAGATATTAACAAAGGAGACAAGACTTCCTGTTCCCTAGGGAGAGGTTGTGGAATCAGGAGATGAAAGAAAAAGTGGTGAGACTTTCAGTGAAGGACTGATAGAACTGAGTGAGGATGACAGAGCTGACAGAGAAAGATTTGAGTTTCTGTTGAAGGTACAGGCGTTGTTTGGCTCTTACGGAGGATCATGTCAGTGTTGATGTTCCAGTTAAGCTTGTCATCGAAGATAGTACCTAAATATTTGTAAGAGTCGACTACCTCGATGGCATTATCATGGATAGTACTGATGACTGTCTCAGGCTTGTTCATCCAAAAGTCGAAGATCATTTCTTTAGTCTTTGAGGCATTCAAGACGAGGAAGTGTTCGTCACACCAGTGTACAAAGTCAGGAAGAGGGCCACTGTGAACATGTTCATTATCATACAAAAGTGACAGCAAGGCAGATTCATCAGCAGATTTTACCAGAAAGCTCCTATCAGTAGATAGGTGGTGAAAGTGCCAGTTGCTCCAGGCAAGATACAATCAGACCTATGGCTACACGTTAAACATTCTCTTCGTAAAGTGTGCTTGAGCATGTGTTGTGTCGTAGGTGATCCTATGTATATGTATATGTGTGTGTGTCCTTTTGTTCTTCATCGCTTAGTCTGCCCTTCTGGGTATTATATTGCAGTTAACAGATCAAAAGATACTTAACTCACAACAACAAATGTAAAAGTAAAAGGTATGTAACCAAAATAAAACTAGAATTTTAAAGTGCATATCTTGAGTCACTAGAAAAAAATAATTACATGGGCAGAAAAGTATCAAACTACACCGAACAACTAATGTACACACCCAAACAACAACAAAAAATTGCATTTTAACATATACTCGTACATATAATAGTGTGACCTCAACCAAGATTCAACTAAGGGAGATAACCGCTTGCGAGACGAACTGTTTAACGAAGGAAATCAGCTGAACGGTCTTTATATGGTAAAATCTTTCATACCAGTCAAGGAATGACTAAAATAATGAATGACTGTACTATCTAGTCTTTTATCATAAAGAAGTGTACTTTTTCTTTAAAATAGAATGTTATGATGTTTGGCAAAAAGAAGGTTGTGGTAGCCAGTAATGTCATTTCATGATGCAACCATTATAAATAAAAATTATTCAATTACAAGATCCATGGCATAATATTTGTAATGTGTTTTGTGCATGTTTTGGCAAAAAAAGTCTGTACTCCAATTAGTTTTGGGTCTTATTGCTTGTTTAAATAGGGTCCACTAGTCTAAGTTATGCTCTGAAGTTTACTTAAATATATACCTTTCAAACCAGAAGATTTATGTCACCAGAGTATGATATACTGATACAATACTGTGGTTAGTAGTACATCTTATTGTTATTGATACTTAGAGCTAACACTCATATATAATGTGCAATATTTTATTTATATTAGGATTTATTTTGCTTCATAGAGTAAGATAAATACTTGCATTATCTTTAACATGTCAGGGCATACAGTGGTACTTTGAGATACAAGTTTAACTCGTTCTGTGACCGAGCTCATAACTCAATCAGCTCGTATCTCAAACAAATTATTCCCATTTAAAATATCTGAAATAGAATTGATCTGTTCCAGCCCCGAGAAAAATTCCCAAAATATCTTTCATCCACAACAGCAGAAGCTTCTCAATTTCTTCATGGATATTTGTCCTTAACTGGGACAGAATTTTAGTTCCTTTTGCTGGATTTGCACCTTTGGAGGCATCCTTTTGTTTAAGGATGATGAAAATTGTGAATGTACTGCGGTTGTACATCCATCACTTATTTTTCTATTATTTCTTGCTTTATTTCTATTGCCATCATTCTCTTCTTCTTCTCACCACTGTCCTTTTCACTCACTTTCTTCGGCCCCATTATAGCACACAAAAAAAGTTAGTTAAAACTGCGAAAATGATGCAAAAATGAGCACTACACACGAGATACGACTTAACTCTGTGGGTAACAAGCGAGAAAGAACGAGATGACACCGTGACGATGTCGTGACGCTGCGATCCAAGCGCCCGACACAGCAACTTCCCGAATTACGGGTCGGCTTCCCGAACAACCACTGGCTTGTATCTCGGAATTCAGTTCATATCTCAAACAGGAAATTGGCCCAAGTCACAGCTCGTATCTCAAGAAACTCATATGCTGAGCAGCTCGTATCTCAAGGTACCACGGTATTTATGTTCTTCATTTCATAATAATCTAAGTGCTTATTGTACTTTTAAGGTGGAAACCCGCAAATATAACAAGAGGCCAAAGATGGAGCATGGTTAATAAAATCTTGATTTAGGAGCTTGTTTTATTTCTCTGGGGAAACAATATCATGTTTTTTGACTGCAGAAAAATACTTCTGATACGACCAAAAATGGTGCTTTGTGATGATGGAAATTACCGTGAAACTAGATGGTTCACTGCATGGAAGAAAGAGAAAGAAACAGAGGATTATTTTCTTCCAAGAATGGTGCGGGATATTACTGAACAGGTAAAACAGATAAAGATTTTTTTCATCCTTTTTTTCCCCCTGAATTGACAGGCATTTTATGTAGGTATTGCTTCTTCTGTATTCAAAACATGGTTCAACTCCTATCTCCCATATAAGACCCAGACTGTGTTCGTTGACATTCAAACATTTCACCATGCTCTACTTTCCTGCGGGATCCTCCAAGGCTCAGTACTTGGCCCAATTCTGTTCATTTTGTAAACAAAACCACTTTCATCATGCATCCAGTCTCACCCTGTTTCCCATCAATTATGTGTTGACGACACTCAGCTGTACTGCTCCACTACACCAGCTGGGTCTCATTTTGCTATTAGCACCACAGAAGCCTGTAATAGTGACGTCAAAGACTGGATGGTAGAAAACAGAAGCCCGGTTTTGCTCGAGAAGAAGAAATCAACCTTCGCCATCATTCTGCCCAAGAACATCAAGGTGGGGGAAACTAACATCAGCTTTACATCATCCGTCAGGAATCTGGGATTTATTGTCACTGCGAACATGACCCTTGATAAACAAGTTACAGTTGTCTGTCAGTCTGCCTATTATGAGCTACATAAGATAATAATAATAAACACAAGATTTGTATAGCACAAACTCACACTCATAAAGAGCATGCTTATAGCACTGAAGAACAAAAATGAGACATGGACAACATACAAGGGAAAGAAGAACAAAGAAATAACATATGAACGATGGAAGGATAAACAACAGTACTGATGATGAATAAAAGACAAATACAAAAAACGCAAAGAGGAACCAAGTAAGAAGGACTGAGAGCTCCATGATTTTGCAAAAGAAGAGTATATAAGTAGCAATAAGTGGAAACGGGGAGAAAGGTGTGACAAAGAACTAGCATTGTATGGACTGTTGTTTTGAATTAGGAGAAACGTTTTCAGTGCACATTTAAAGGATTCAGTTGTGGGTAGGTGGCGAATAGTTTTTATTTGAGCGATGTCCCTTTGCCTAACTGGCTCTAGCAGACCAGCCCTCATTCGTTTTTTCTCGACCATAGACCTACGTTGAGTTTTAGTTTCTCCTACTCATCTGTGATGTTTGTTGTTTCGTTCGCCTCTGCTATGGATTGTTTTTCAGTGCTTGTGCTGCGTCATTTTTTTACAGTAGACATCTTCTTCCACTAACAGCTTCTCTCTCCTGTTCGTTTTGCCATCTTCCTTTGTATTTTTGACTGTACAGGAGTCTGCGCTTGCTTTGCTGACACTTTTAACTGTTCCGGCATTGTGGAACATGCCGTTTTTCATTTTTAATTTAGGAACCATGTCCGTAGATTAGATTTTGGATCTATGTGCTTTAGCGATGTCGTCTGGTGATAGATGCATTTGTGTCGTCGTGCATCTTGCTTCGTACGTGTAACTGGACTGCTGTCGCCTTCTCTTGTTCAGTGCCAGGACTGTGCTCTGTTCTCAACTGTGTTGCCCTAAAACTTCAAATTAGGTATTCTGACAAATCTTTCTTTTTTAATGGCCTACACTTGAAATTCAATACATTGCTTATACCGATCCTTGCCAGGGCTTCTGCTGACGCAAAAAATTGCATACGGTACGCATTAAAAGTTCGGAGGACCCCTTCAATATTCATCAGTGGGGTCCCAGGAGACCCCTTCAAATTTGGGCGAAGAACAGATACAAAATTGGTTAGGTGTAGTGTCTATTGTTGTCGTTTGCTACAAGGTGAGAGTAACTTCCCTTGCACTGATTTTTTTTCCCCTTACCGGAAAGAGTTCCATTAACCAATTTCCAAGACGTTGTTGACAGCGTAGTAAAAATCAACGTCACGAAACGGAAAGAAAGTGAGGTTGAAGACAAACAGCCTGATAATGAAGAACGTGAAGCCACATATCATGCCCTGTTCCATCTAGTACCTGTGATTTTTGTTCACATTGTAAAGGAACCCCTTAGAGTTATCCTGGGACCCCTTAGAAATCTGAAGAAGGGGTCCCTGGGACCCCAAAGAATTCAGCCTTAGCAGAAGTCCTGCTTGCTTAGCAAAGATCATCTTCAAAGTCCGGTGCTGGCGGGAAGCGATTGAACGTAAATAATGATAAAAACACTTAAACTTATTGTTTTTGAGACCAGCATCCATTATTCTTATGCTTGTGTCTTCTTCTGTTTAGTAAAGTGCTTTTAGCCCTCATTTAATGTTGGGGAAAAGCACTATACAAATCAACTTTATTATTATTATATGGAAAGGGAGATGTCCGAACTTGGGTGCATTAAGAACTACCATGGCAACTGCATATGAACATTTCTTATTTGAATGGTTTGATGCCATGCTAATCCATCAAAAAGTATTCAGCAAGTATTCAGCATGGGTCAAACTTGGACAAGTATAATGGGTAAAATGACAGGTGTCAATCCTTCCAGGATCTTTGGCTGTTACGCTAGAGAAAGAGAGGTTATGGAAAGTTGACTTTATATTACATTTCAGTCAAAGGAATGCGTGAAAATAACAGGTATTGATGATGTGCTGTTAACATTTTCATGTATTGTTTTATCTTTTTAATTTCAGAGTTGTGTACCATTTGGAGATGGTGTTATCTCAACATATGACACTTGCCTTGCTCCTGAGATTTGTGAAGAACTTTGGAATCCTCAGAGGTAGATACAATGCACATTTTTTTCACAGTGAATATTTCAGATATTTCAACCATGTCATTAGTATTTTCCTATTTAAAACTTAAAAATTTAACTCACTGGCTACTTTGATTTTGATACTCAGCTAGTTCTATTAATACCAAAGATAATTATTTCGTCACACAACTTGAATTTACATAATAATTCATCATGTTCCTTAGCTTTTCCCGAAATTCTTTAATTAATGTACATTGCCAAAATAAGTGCTCAATGGTTTCATTTTCTTGTTTACAAAATCTACAAAAGGGAGTTGTGCTCGGCTTACATTTAAAGCAAAACTTGTTTGTGGGTAGGATCCAGTGCAAAATTCTCAGTTGAGTGTCTGTGGAAGAAAGGGCTTATGGAATATATTAGCCCAGTTACATCTATTGAATTTTTTCTCCCATTTTCCTAGTACAGATGCAACCGCTTTATTATCCTGAAGAATTCTTAAAACCTCTCTGTTCCCTTTTCTTATTATAGCCATCCCTTATTAGTAGTTTCACTCTGCGAGATAAAAGAGCAGTTACATTTACTTTGATATTGTTTTAAAGACTGTATGAAGCCCATGTACATTAAAAAGTCTGTGCTGGGTAAGGCAGGATATTTGATGTAGAAAAACCCTTTTTGTTATACCCCTCAAAAATCTCCACCAGTCATTCATGTATAATACTTGAATTAAATCAAGATAAGCTGTAAATACCTAGCAGTAAGTCCCATACAACAAGACAAGGACACAAGTTGACATGACAAGGATATTACATATAGGGAAAACCATGACTGTACTTTAGAAGAAAAAACTTAGACATTAGCGCAAGTGGACACAGTCAATATCAAAAACAGAAAAAGTAAAAAGTGAGATAAATATCTAGTATGACTTATGAGCATCTGCTGCGCTTTGTGCATCAGTTTTATATTATTGATACATAAGGCTTCATCACTTTTTACATGCTAAATAGTTGTATCTTAGACAAATGTGTGTATAACAGTTAAGCATCTAAATGTACATTAGGTACACAGCAATGTCGATATTTATTTTTTTTGTATGAGCCGACATTGGTCGAAGAACACTACACTTATGAATTGCCGACATCAGGTCTAACTTCAGTTAAGGTCACATACATGCATAATTTTCTAAAACCATCCATATGGGCCACAGTCAGCCGAAGATAAGCATACGCGTCTCTCTCATCATGTACTCATATGTGTCCTGTCTGTCCCATAACGAACCGCAAGGGTCAAGCTCTCAGCCAAACAGTGAAAATCCAGGAAGATATCCTACAAGGTGGGGTGATCTCTCCTACCCTCTTTTTCATATTCATCGTATTGAAATCGAAATTAACTAGACAAATTGTTCCAACTGAGAATGGCCACCAACTGAGAACAGCTATGATTCAAGCCAATTACAGAGTCTCAAAGGAGTTTTATGTTGTTATTTTTTCACTATAGTGTTAGTTTTTAATAAAAAGGTAAAAGTAAAGGTAATCCCATAACCTTTTTAGGTCGTTGGGGAGTGAGGTGTTAGAGATCCCACTTTTCTCGGGGCCAGCTTTTACATGAGGGTGGTGCCAATCTCCTCTCCCTCGCTGCTTTACTTTCCCTAACCCTCTATGGAGTCAGGTACCCATTCCCGTCAGCTGGGTCGACTGGGGGAAGTTTGCACTTATCGGGAATTGAACCAGTGCGCTCTCAGTTCGGACACCAGCGCTCAAACCACTCGGCCATCTGCTTCCGCAGTTTTTAATAAAATGTTACATGTACTAGCATATAGTTGTAAATAAATCCATTTTAAATATACATACCATTTTGCATGCAAGATAGCATAATCACATGTAAGGTTTCATTCTCATTGAATGAATTAGAGACCTTTGTCATCTGGTGCACTCTAAAGCCTAAGCAAACGAAGTTATGAAACACAAAGAACACAATGAGACATAAAGCATTAGAATATGCTTTTGAAGATAAAGCAGAATGTTTTCTGTGGTCTCCAAGATCAGCTAAAAGTAGAGCAAATCAAGAATAATGCAAAGTTAGGTTGCACCATACAGTACATGAAAGAGCTAGAATTTTAGTTAAAAATTCTTGGGAACTTCCATTTTCTTCCCTGGAGTCACAAAGAGGAACAGACTGATTGATGCTAGGGTTTAAGGAGCTGCTGTTAGGCATGATTCTATCATTTAAAGGCAGTAATACTTCCAGTGTATCTTAAGTTGCTAAAAAATTTTTAACATGTTTTAGCTTTCACTAACATGTTACAAACATCACAATGAACAATATTTTGTACACATTTTTTAATATGGACTTGTACCAACAAAGTGATGAACAGAAAGGATGGAACAAATGATTTATTACTTATGGTTTTGGTGACTAACATAATAACATATTTGACTGTAAATGACAATTTCTCACTGTTACATTAAAAGACAACCGTTTCTCTTTTTTATGTATCAGTCTGAACTTTCCAGAAATATCCACAAACACAGCAGTATGTGTAAGAACTTTTTTCCTCTCTGCTCATTTTGCCCAAAACCAATAGCAAATATTTGAAACAGGAACAACTTATGCAAGTCTTTCTTACCTTGAATTTGTTACATTTGGATATCATTTTGCATTAATATTTGAAAACTCTTTTAAGCTTTGTGTTTAATTGCTACTTGATACACATTTAATCCAAAATACTAACTCATAATTTTAAAATGCACTGATAGTCGCCATATTGACCTGTCACTGGATGGGGTTGAAATCATCATGAATAGCAGTGGAAGCTATCACCAACTTCGCAAGATGTTTACGCGTGTGGACCTGGTCAAGTCAGCAACGTACAAGGTTATTATTTGAAATAACTCCACTCAAGTGCAGCATTTTGTATTTTTTCTCTAGTGACTTCAAGCTCTCATGGTATTTGTGGTTTACCTTTCTTGTATAAAAAATACATCCATTTGAAGGCTATTGATAATGATCAGAGGCTTTGAAAGAACATTTTCACCTTAAAAGTGGGATGAATGTTTTGGTTAGAAGCATATTCATGTCTGTAAATAGTTTTTAGAGCATGATCATAAGAGTATAGGACACATCATTTTAATTTCAAAGATTTATTCCTAGAAGTCTTTATACAAGTGCTTGTTAACTAGTGACAAAAACATGGGATGCATGTGTGTGCCTTTGTGTGAAGTGTGGAGGCGTGTATATGTTTAGCAATCTTATTGGTTGTGATGGAGAAAGGGTTTTCTACGATGGAGGATCCATGATTTCTGTAAATGGTCAGATTGTAGCAGAAGGGCCTCAGTTTACTTTGGAAGAAGTCGTGAGTATTTTTTTTTTTTTAAGTGACATTTGGTGCATGTTTGTTGACATGTATACATTTTCTGTTTTGTCATAAACTTATTAAAGTATCTTCTGAAAGATTCTTGCTAGATTTTAAAACAAGCATAAATAGTGCAGTTTCAAAAGTAGCTATGTTTATTTACATAAATATTCTTTATATCTGAATTTCAAGACTATGTATGGGTCTATGCATGCTTAAACTTCTTTTTGTTTAAAATGTGAAAAAAGTCATGAAAGTGGTGACAGTATCATACACCTTTAGAAAGTTAAGGAACTATCCTGCTTCACATACAACAGCAGTAGAGCAAGAAAAGATAGGGCATGTGATTTACAATAGCAGGATATATTTTATAGTACCGACAACTGGGATTTCTCTGGCTACAAGGAAAGTCATGATAATTTAAAATCAGATTTTGTCAGCAGAACTGACCATGAATTAAAGGCCACCATAAGACTAACATAACATGATGATAATGATAAGCATATTTATATAGCGCATTTCTCTACTATAGAGCAGAACACATACATAGATGCCTGCAGCATAACATGCAAACATTATATCTATAGTATGACAAATGGGATGGTGAAATCTATGAAGCCAGAAGTCGCTCCCAGTTCGCTCAGTCCAGTTGAAAAACTGCAAGCGAGCCAAGAAACAAAAAAGATAAACCAAGCCTTGTTTACAAAGATTAAAAAAACAGACCATGAGAAGAAGAATTAGTTTATATGTGCAGAGACTGCCTATTGTATTGTGTCCTTAAACTGTAAAAAAAGGTTCAACATATTTGCTGCATGTTTTGCTTAAATGACCTACATATCATTTGCTGTAGATTGAGCCTTTGGTTGCAAAATAAATCAAGCTGTGAAAGTTTGACTAAATCAATAAGGAAAGAAAACCTCGATCCCTTATTTTGCCAGGAACTACTTCCCTTCAACAATTAAATTCAGGATCCACTTGGATTTTTTTGTTGTAGTTGAAAGTATTTGAATATTAGTTGATCAAAAGTCATATTCTAAATGGCTCTTGGTTATTTTTGCATGGATTAAATCTACAAAAGGGTGAAGCAGGATAACCAAATGGTTAGAGCATTGGCATCTGAACCCCAAAGCTTTCACACTAGTCATTTGATGCCAGTGTGACACACCATACTTCACCCTGTTAACCCAGCTGTGTATTAGGTATCTGACTCCTTAGATAGCTGGGGAAGATAAAGCAGCAAGAGAGAGGATATAGACAATGCCCCCACAAAACTGCTGGTGATATCTCTTACACCTAATTTCCCAATGACCATGAGATCATTAGTCAGGTGGTCCACGGCTGACTGTCGTCATATATCAGCAAAGTGATGTTTAAATCGCCAGATAGGCTTGTAGAAAACTTAAGTTGGTGTGGGACCCCTTAACCGTCCGCTGGTCAAGTTAACACTGCAGCTAATAATGGTCAAGGCAGGTGGCTATGAATCTTGACGAGTGACACGTGACACGCCTACCTGACCAGGGCGGCTCTGTTGAAGATGATTCGTATGTGCCAGCTTCCCTGACTCGGTCAAACATGAAAGGGGACTAGGCAGCCAAAGACAACTCCGCCTCAGTAAGAAAGGCTGACCACTTTCCGAAACTGCGTGCTGGCGAGAAGATGTCTGTCCAAGTATTCTTTCTCAGTATTTTCAAGGTGAAGGGTTATTATGGATCGCTGGCTGAAATCAGGGACCTTGAAACATAGATCCCGTGATGCTGGCGACTGTGAAAGTCCAAACAAGATGCAGAAGGGAGGAAAAGATGCAACTGAGGTCATTTGTGATCCAAATCAACTTGCTGTTCTTCTGACACACTTACCAGCTGCAAAGCAGAAGCAATTTGCCAGGAAGTGGAAGACGCGCCTGACGAGATATTTTCATCTTCTGCTCAAGATAATAGCAACAAAGAAAGTGTCAAACAAGATGTGAAGAACAATAGTGGTACACACAACTAGTGGCGTTATTCCAACCTAGAAAACAACCAAAAACAAGTTAAACGATTTTCTTGTGACGTCACCGCAGGAAATCGATGAGCAGATTGTTACAAACTTCAAATCACACCTACAAGGTCTGCATGAGCAATTTCGAATTTAGTTTCCAGAGAGGTAGACAAAGTCTGAATGGATCAGAAATTCATTTTCAAACATGAATGCAGCTGAAGCGGTCAGTACCAAACTTTCTTCAAGGGATGTTGATAGTCTTGTGGAACTTGCTTCGGATGGTTCGCTGAAAGTGTTGTTTGCTGAGAAAAGTTTGACAGACTTTGGGCTTCATGTGCGATCTGAGTACAATGGACTTGTTGACATCGCTGTGAAGCATCTGCCATTTCCAACAACTTACTGCTGCGAGATTGGATTTTCAACACTTGTGGGACTAAAAACAAATAAGAGAAGCCGATTGAATGTGGAATCTTACATGAGATTGAAACTCTCTGGGAATGGCCACAGGGCCCCCCCTTCCTCGCTCCGCTACCCGCCGGTGCTGAGCCAGTGATGCGACACGTTCTGTGGCCATCTACCAAAACACGATACATATATACAAACCAAACAGTATAACACAGATAACTTATGTTGAGTATAATACAACAATTACATAATCTTAATAAGGAATACGAATAAGCTGCAACGTAAAATAAAACTGATAGGAGAGATATTATGAACACACAAAGAGGGATAGTGTTGTGTGCGAATAATCTGGCCCGGATGGCTACAATAATTTGAGATTTTACTTAACTACATGGCTTTGCCTTCACATGGAACACTGACAGATGTCTCCAGGTGCTGAATCACCGATTACCTCCACAGCAAATGTCCCAAGGTTATGTGTACAATTAATAAAATTCCCACATATATCCAATGTAATGTATGTTACCAGCCACAGTCGTTGATGATAAAAGAGCGCCCTTGTGTTCTTTTAGAAATGTTACTTATGCACTTCCCCCTGAGTCGTAGATAGCAATAATACCAGTCTCTCTCTCTAAAGAAAAATACCAATATAGGGACTCTGAGAGTCTCTACCTTACTTAGTTGTAGTCAAAGCCGCCAAATCGCACTAAACCGTTGGTGTCTAGTAAGATGGAAGTCCTCGTGCTTCGCTAGCTTTTCACAAGTTGGCAAGACTGGGGTATTGGTATGCAACTAATTCGTTACTGGCTTCTCTGTTCACGATGGCCAGTGCGGCCCCTTTGGTTGTAGGCGATAGGAGATAATTTCAGGGTTTAGAAAGGAAACGTGGCGGCAGCGAGTGGGTGGGGGATGTTTTATGTTAGTCAAACGCCGCCGCCAAAGAAAAGGGGTAGCAATATGGGGGAGGGGGTCGGGAGACCACACTCGATGTACCGACGTACTGTCCGGCTGGTCTTTCTTCGCTCAGGCTTCAACACAGCCTGCAATTAGCATGGCAAACAATACCAAGGGACTGTCCCTGATCTGATCGTCGGAGGTGAATGAGGTGTTAGAGCCTCCACTTACCTCAGGGTCAGCTTTTGTAATGGTGATGACAGTCTCCTCTCTACGTTCCCCTACCTTTCTTCAGTTCTTTACTTAGTTTGGTCTTTGTGAGGAATTACGTCTCAAATATGGGGGGGGGGGCAGGAATATCCTTATTTTCCTTGAGGGGGCGGCTGCCCCCGCTGCCCCCCTGGTTCCTACGCCACTGCCTACATGCCATCATTAAATTTATTCATGTTGGATGGCAATCAATACAGGCACATTAGATGAATAACTTTGTCTGGCAATGCTAGTCTTATGTTAACAAGCTTAAATGGCAAACAGAAGAGTAAAAAGCTAAATGTTTTTTTTTTAGAGATTTAAAAAAAAAATGCAGCTCTACCTCCACCGCAACTAGCACCGGGGAAGAATCAGCTACAGTAGTCAGTTTGATCTCATCACCACTTTCGCTGAGCCAAGTTTTAAGTCAACAACATAATGTTCAAAGCATAGTCTTTGATGAAATCAGCTGTCTGATAGGCTGTTGTGCTTGGTGGTTGGATGAGACAGATCAGGCATTAAGGAGTGGGATGCAGAGATGTAAGGATATGGTGAGGAAGGGAGAGAAGTGTGATAACATCTTATGGTTTTGGGCCAGTGGATGCAATCACTTGTCATACTCCTTCCAAATAAAGGCAACAGTAAACTGTGACAAAACTACAGACCTATAGGCCTAATCAGCCACCCAAACAAAGTTATGTTTAGGGTAATCCAAAACCACCTCAAGGAGTTGAACTGCTAGCAGAAGAGCAAGCTGGCTTCAGAGAAGGCAAGAGCACAGTTGAACAGATTTTCAGTGGTCGCATCCTAATAGAAAAAATACACCACTGGAGAGAGCTTTGCCATAATTCCATAATTTAAGAGGCATTTGATAGAGTTTGGCTTGAGGGGCTGTGGCATGTGATGCAGAAATTCAACATTGAAAAGGGCTTGTTCAAACTATTGAAGCACTTTACGAAAGCGCAGCAATAGTACTCAGCAACCCTGAGACTTCTTTCACCAGGGATCCCCCTTGTCACCTGTGGTGTTCAGCATCTTTTTGGAGAGCATCATGCAAGAGACTCTTCATAGTCATCACACCTCCATTTCCACAAGTGAAAAGTCCCTATACAATCTGCACTTCATAAATGACATTGCCCTGATGAGCAACACTAAGGGGCAAAACACAGACTGACAGACTGTGCAAGTACATGCAATATGAAGATCAGCACTGATGAGCAAAGTAATGATCAACACCATTGGGCATGGAAAAGCAGAGATCTACATGGCATACAGCTCAATGAGGTAAACAGCTTCAAATGCCTAGGTGCTATGCTTTGCAAAGATGATTAGCGTTGGTAGCAATAGCCAAGCTGAGTAGAATCTGGCAAAGCAGCAGCAGAAGGTTCACCACCAAATAGAGGCTGTACAAGTACCTCATAGCCCCATCCAGTTGTACAGTTGTGAGACATGGATAAATGCTTACTGATACCAAAAGACACATTCAAAACCCAGTAGTTAAGAAAATTATCCATGTCGAACTCCATGACCTGAAGTGCACTTGCAGGTGAGCTGGATGTGTTTGGCGGAAGACTGGACTCACCATCCACAAAGAGACTTTAACCCTGCAAAGTGAAGCGTTGCAAAATGCATTAACAAAGCCAAAACATCCTATCTTCAGGCCCAAATAAAGCTGGTCAAGACTGAAATTATTACTGACTTAAAAAGGTCCTATAGGTCTTGAAGTCACAAGACTGGAAACGTCTTTCATGTTAGTTATAAAAGAACCTCATTGCCACACACACACATAGAAAGGAGTTATTTACTTCATGCCCTCAAACAAAATAAAATTATACAAAGTGTGCAGGATTTGGGGAATAGCAAGGTTTTAAAAACATTTTAGCAGAGTTTCATCTGGACTTCATGTGAATTTTATTTATTTTTGATGCTTTTCTTATTCTCTTACTGTAGTTCTTAAACCTTACAGTTGGAGGTAGGTTGTTATTATTGTTTTGTCAATTTCCTTGTCAGTGTGTTGTCTCGGCAGTAGTTGACCTGGAAGACGTGAGAAGTTACAAATACGGTCTTCGCAGCCGGTCTGAAAAGGTATGTTTAATTTAGACTTTGTTTTCAGCTATTTAATTTTGACTTAAACATGCATGAAAACAAACATTTCTTAGAATTAGTGAAATAATCCCTTAACAGTGGATTTTGTGAAGGTCTCCACATTCATGCTCAAAATGATCTCATACCTCCATATCATTTTTTGCAGTGGTACTTTCACCAATACATAGGGCACTTCTGTGCAGGGATTAAGCAAATGCAGGCATTAAAATATCCAGTTATTGTACAATGTGTTCTTCTCCCCCACCCAAACCAACACTTTATGCAGGGCACAACGAATAGTTCAACAGCTTACAACATCGCCAGCCAACTATTCTGTTTCTTTTTCTTTAAATTAGAAAGAGCAGATATAACCTGTAGAGTGATGACATCCAAATCTTTTGGCTTTCACACTAGTAGTTTAATATCTGAGTGACACAGCATACTTTCCCCAGGTATGCAGCTGTGGAGTGAATGACTGCATAGAAAGTTGGGGAAGGTAAGTCGGGGAGGGAGAGGAAACGTGCTACACATTCAGAAAAGCAGTCCTGTTAATTAAGTTTTCTTACACATCTTAAAGGTTATGAGACTACCTTCACAATTATGCACTCCTACTTAACACATGACACCACAACTTCCATGGTTATGATGACAATGGTAGATCAAAATTTTAACCACTTTGTGAAGTTTGTGGGAATTTAGCATTTTTGTGATTGGATATTTTTCATCCATTTTTCATTCATTGACCTTGCTGTACACATATGTTCAAAATGCTTAACCAATCATACAGGTTTTCTGCTCATATGTGCACACAGTGGTTGGCATGTAAAATATACATGGTAACAAAAAATTTGAAGGGAGTACAATATCTGTCTAATGAGCAATATTTAAGAGACAATTATCAGTTGCCAGTTTGGAAAAAAAACCCCACAAAAGTAAGTGTTGTTTGAATTCTATGTCTGTTTCTAATGAAATATTGAATTGTTTTGTTTATTCCACTTGTTCCATTTGTAAGAAGTTTGTGGATTTCGTGATTTGAATTTTTTTTTTTTTCACAATTTTGGGACCTGTTCACCTACACTCTTTCATCCAGTTCTTAAAGATCCTTACAAAAATGCTCATTGGAATCTTAACCCTGGTATACCAAGCGGATCATTAGTAACTCAAGTGTTATGTTGGTCAGGATGACTGTAAAATACAAGTAAATTTCAAATGGGAACTTGATGCAGACCGTGCATTATATTGGTGCAGTAATTTTCATAACACCATAAGCATGAATTTATCTAACTGCATGTCTGGGTGTGTGTGAGAGAGAGAAAGCTGGCAAGGATACTCTAGTTCAGGTCATATTGACTATCCCTATGGGTAGGACAGA
This sequence comes from Marisa cornuarietis, assembly GCA_004794655.1. Lineage (NCBI taxonomy): Eukaryota > Metazoa > Mollusca > Gastropoda > Architaenioglossa > Ampullariidae > Marisa > Marisa cornuarietis. The sequence goes on along the minus strand of SMMW01000563.1, from coordinate 155,846 downwards.
CAAAACACACAAACAAAAAACAGTATAAAACAGAAAGGATCAAGTGCAAGAAGATTAACACAAATAATATATTAACAGTCAGTATTCTGAAAGAGGTGCCATAAAAGGTATAAAGGAGTAAAAAGTTTATTGTAAAGAGGACAATAGAAATAACATGAGCAATATTTCAATACATGTACTTTGAAATACAGGAAAAGTGGCCAAGTTATGAAAACATCATACTCAAATGCACATATTACAATGGTCAGGGAAACATTTAACTCCGCGGTTCTCAACCTGGGGGGCGCGCCCCCCAAGGGGGCGCAAGCTGCTGAAAAGGGGGCCACAAAGGCGGTCATTTTCTCATATCTCATATAGGTATTAGTGGCTAAGGGGGGCGCACAGACGTACTTTTATTCGTCTGGGGGGGTGTCACAAGTAAAAGGTTGAGAAACGCTGATTTAACTGATCATTTAACAACACAGTACAAAGCAATTTGCTTCAAATTATTCAACTATTTTCCTAGGAGTTGAATGAAAATATCCAAATACACTATCAATTATCATAAGACCAAAAATAAAAACTTTATCAGGAGATAGTACCTATTGGCTGCAACAACATTTTAAGAATTAAACATCAGGTGGGCTGTCAGTGATGTCTTGTGCAGGTGAGCTTTCAGGCTTTTCTGGTTAGGTATTTCTGAAAAACAGAAATAAATACACCATGTGCAGACATGCACACTCTGGGACACATATGGAAACCAAAACTATAGTTTTTATTTACATATTTACAATAAACACATAATTAACATACACTGTCATATATATTTGTATATAAATGTACACAATACACAATTGATACTCTTCTTTTTTTGCTAGCTGATGAATTTTGCCCTGAAATCAGAGATCTTTTTCTAGGGGGTTGTTTTCTTGATATGACAGGTGGTGGTGGGTTGGGCATGTTGAAAATTGATGGCACAGCACACCAAATCGTCTTATTCTTATAAGCCACATTAATGAACTGCAAGTCCTTAAAATGGTTGCTGCACAGGCAGTAGCCAGACATAAATATACCCATATCTTTCCTGAGCATGTCTGAGCAGTCTGCATGTGAATGTGATCTCATTTCTGTTTTGTTTGTTCAATTACCAAAACAAATGTCATCAACAATGCTTTGTGCAAATTATTAACCTCACACAAAGGACAAAATGAATCCACATCTACCAGAAAGTGGATCAACCTTCTAAAATTATCAATTCTATGATCACTTTTTGACAATACATGCTATGTATACAATCATGAAAATAAAGTGTAGCAGACATTTTTCAGCATCAATATTTTTCAGAAAACAATAATTATGTCTATAAAGAAATTCTTGTGAAAATAATCAGTTGCTTCACCTTACTTCATCCAGTTGAAACCTGAAAAACTATTTTCACAAAACTATATTTGTACATGTTCGTTTGGTGGCACTTGCTTCTCTTTCACTGTGGAAAATCCCAAATGACCCATCTTGTAGTATTTACTGTCTTTGATGTTACTAACCTTTGTTGTAACCGTTAAATCTAAAGTGATCACCCTTTATTGCCAGAATGCATTGAGTCTTCAAATTATTCCTTGTTTGACATCTTTTTGACTATTTCGTGAATCCTGTTAAGCATAATGAGCTTGCCTATTGGCTAAGGTATTGCAGATTAACATTATTATTATTAGCAACTCTCCACATGCATTGACAAGCTTTGTACAGTTTTTCCAACTGTTTCATTGGGAGCCATGCCTTCCAGTTGACTATTTTGTGGGCTGACCGTGCCCTTCAGCTGTAAGCACACAAGACTGGATTCAACGACATCACCTTTAGTTGCAAGACGCTTTCTATATGGTATTGAGAAACATAAAGAATGTTGTGAAGGTCTGAAGACAAGACAAACAGATGAAAGACCAGCCACTGCAAGTTGGGTAGCACTTCTATGCCATCAATACAGTCACTAGCCATAATAAAATGTGAGTTCTCTATACAATGCCAAACTACTCCAAGAGAATCAGGGACCATATGCACATAGACTGGATCAAGGGTTGAATTGCATTTACCTATTATCTAGACAGCAATGAAAATTCAGTATAGATGGGAGACTGGATGAGCTTTCTAGCCTTGCTAATCATGGATAAAGTCATCAGTCCTCTCAGGTCCGAATAAGTCACTATTCACAAAAAATGTGGCAGTGTTCATGGTTTTTCAGTGACCAAATGGGTGTGACCTTTCACAGAACATCCGATTTTGTCTCAAACACCGACATTGTTGTCACTGAAAAGCCATGAACACTGCCATATTTTTTTGTCTTTGATGATTTCAAGTTGTAAGGGAAATTTTGTTTTAGGTGTGAAGACACTTTGGTGCTGACCAAAGACGTGGTATGCAAGATCACAATCAGAAAGGTGCATTAATACCTTTGCTATAAGCATGCGTCACACTACGTTAATTTGCAGCATCAAGCTTCCGGATAAACAGGCCTTTGTATTTCCAAATGTTATTGGATGTATCGACTACACTTTGATTCGGATTCAGGCCCCAACTGAGCAAGAACATGAATTTGTGAGCCGTTAGGATTCCATGCCATCGATGTTCAAGTAAGAACCACAACTTTTGCTATATGTCTATTTCATTTTCTCCCTGTGTTTTCCATATCCATCACCCTTACCACCTTATGTATGTGTGTGTGTGTGCGAATTGTGTTTACATCACCAAACATAATCTTAAATGTAACAGAAAATTAGGGCTTTTCTAGATGGTAACATTGATTGTGACATGTTTATGGCTGGTAGAGAAATAAAGCATTGTTCCTATAGATTGACTGTAGTGTGCACATTCTCCACAAGGTACTTATGTTTGCTGTAGAGATTTTCTTCACAGATACACAATTTAAAACTGAAGCATATGCACAAAATTTGTTTTTGTGTGTTTACTGACAATTGACCCTACAGACAGTCCAAAATCCAAAAGTTTATTCACAGCCTTCAGGGGGGCATTTAGAATAAACTGTAATGCAATATACAATGAAGATATGTACAGAATATGTGGGAAAACTATGTATAATATGTATATATACACAGAAAATAAGTAATTAGATATAGTAAAACCTCTTTATTAAGACCTTCCATGATATGACCCCCCGCTTAGTTATGACCCAAACATTTTTCACATATATTTCGCTATATTAACATCATCACTTTTATGACTACTTCCCCAACGACCGACAGTTTGTGCTCTATTACGACATTTTTTTAGCACAAGTTGCCTATTGAAAAAAGTTAAAATAGATTGCTTCTGACTGGCCGCTTACCCTATATTACAATTTTCTGCAGAAGTCACAGAAACATACATTTTGAAAATAAGAGACTAAAGATAAAACACTGTTACTCCTCAGGCATTCATTTAATCTGGGCCTGTGTAACCAAGTGGTGGTGTGTTGACTGAGGTATAGCACCAGCAAGTGTCGTGTCCTTTATTTTTCACAGTTTGACCGGTACTGTCATGTCTGCGTCCCCTCCCACGTCAATCTAGTTTTCATGTCAGTGTACAACTCTGATGTGGTTCTAAGGGGTGACACTGCTCCAGTCTCCAGCATGTCTGTCATCTCATCTCAGCTCTGCCCTTACATTGCTCTAATCAATCACTGCTGGACTACTGGCGCCCCTCTACACCTAGTTAATTTGACTTTTGGTTCAGGTCAATGTTGTTTTATGTAGGATGTACGATCAGTGCAGGATCGATTAAACTCAGGTGGGAGGTCAGTATAGCTGGGGTGATATGTTTGGTTGAAACGATCAAATGATTATATTAATGATTTTTTTTGCAGAAGTCACCAGTTTATAAAAATAAAATTGTGACGGCCTATTTGTGCTTTATTGCGACTTTTTGCAAAAATCTTATTCAGAAACATATAGAGTGCATTTTAAAGACCTACTCGAATGGTTTGCGTTTTTTGCAGATATCAATAGATACAGGTGATATAAAACTAACCTGTAAATTTCAGCTTCCAAACCCCTTCCGTTAATTAATTCTCTGATAACAAAGTGTGCGATTCGCACTTGCGATCATCGAGCACTGCGAGCAATGTACTATGTCATCCTAATACACCAATCATGTTTGCCAGCAAACAACACCAAACAGAGAGAGAATAAGTAACATTTTAGATTATTTGCTATAATAGCAGTTTCTCAGAACCGGAGGAAACTACACAAATAAAACTACATCTTCAAGCCTGATGGTCCCTCAGTCTCAAACACATCGGAGGCAAATGGAGATAGCTATGGCGATGAAGAACAATTTCACACAACCTCATGGTAGGTACGACAAATGTTTGTCTACAGCTACAAGCAGATGATTATCTGCCAGTAGAAATTGGCTCCAAGTGGAAAAAAAAGACCATCTTCAAGCCTGATGGTCCCTCAGTCTCAAACACATCGGAGGCAAATGGAGATAGCTATGGCGATGAAGAACAATTTCACACAACCTCATGGTAGGTACGACAAATGTTTGTCTACAGCTACAAGCAGATTATTATCTGCCAGTAGAAATTGGCTCCAAGTGGAAAAAAAAAGACTAAAACTAAATATTCACTATAGTTACTGATATCAAGTCAATGTCTAAGACTGCAGGACTTTCCTAAAGCTGAAGGAGGCAGTTAAGGTTACAGATTTTAAAAGTTGGATTGCTGAATTTATAACTGCACATAGATAAGATTTTTTTTGTCCTAAAGGGCAATTCGAGGCAGCTCAGAAATAGTGTGGGCTGTCGATTCACAACGCTGAAACAAGTGAAATTTAAAAAATTTAAACTAGCGATTTGTTTGAAGAAAGGCAATCAAAGTTCTTTTCTCCAAAGTATTTTGTTTTGACTTGGAGGACTGTTTATAGCCTATGTTAATCAATCAAAATAATTATTTGCTTTCAGTTAGATTTAGCTACCAATCATTTTGTAACAGGCGGTTAGAATATTTTGTTTACGTATCTTTTCATTTTCAGTGTTGTCTCAAATGAAATGTGAAGTTTTTTTTATCAGAACTTGTATGCATGTGCTTAATATCTTCGTAGAGGTTTATAAAGGTTGAATTACTACTTTTTAAAATGTAAGGTTTTAAACAAAATTTACAAAAATCATCTGCAGTGAAAACAAAATCAAGCATCGAGAATATTAATATGAAGTTGTTTGTCATTGCCACCACTATCACCATGTGCCTTTAATTTGCATTAGACAAGGGAACCATCGGACTTGAACATGTGCAGTTTTATTTGCGTAGTTTCTTTGGATTCTGAAAAACTGCTACTATGAGGCCTGTAAGGTTGACGTCATCACCTGCGAGTGACTTCCCTTAGTTGGGGTAAACAAACCCGCCCACGAAGCCGCCAGCTTCGTGAGATTCGAAAACTATAAGACCAAGACATTATTGAGCTAGTGTTAAAAAATCTGAATGCGCCATATGCTAAATATGGAAATAAAGTAGTAAGTCATTCGCATTTTTTTCATTGTTAAAAGTCCATGTGTGCTAGTTCTGTTACTTATCCAAGTGCAAAACTATGTCAGTTATGTTTACAACAGGTGACGGATGAGTCACCTATACCGAAATCACTGGATCAATTCTTTAACAACGCCTTTGCACCATGGGTCCTCATTAAGCTCATATTCATATTAGTCTAACTCTGTGGTATATAAAGATGATAATATTTTATACTATGATATAAATATCGTACTTAAAAGATGTATATTATCCATCCTGTTTTGTGGAAAAAATATGTGGTGACAAAAATCGATGAACTGAATTTTAGATGTAATGTCTATAACTTTGTGTGTTCTTGTTTTGTACTTTTAACAAACATTAATAATCAATATAAATTTAATATAGGATTATTTATAGTTCATCACAGTTTAGATTGTCATATATATGCATACAAATCAAGATATATATATATACACAGGGAGACACTAAGATAGAACCCTGACTTTTAACCTACTGTAATTAAAACTGACCCATGGATTCCAGAAGTTTGTAAGTGGTGGATGAACATTCAATTATAATATTCTAATCTTAAAATTAATTGTAAAAAATGATATGATATAAGACAGGAGTACACATTTCTCTAAAAATAACTGATGATTATAATAGTCCTAAAGCTTAACTTTAAGGAAGAAAAATTCATAAGCCTTATCAAAACCAAAAACAAAATGGTAAGTGTATCCTAACTGCAGGATTAAAATAAATTGGAACTAAGTTCCAGGCTTCTTTCCAAACATCTTTTAACATTTCCTAGACAGCTATACTTTTACAATAGAACATAAAAACAGCACATGGACGATATATGATTTAAAGGAGATCTGTAGCATCATGAGATGCTGCTCTTTCTGTCAAACAATACTAGTGATAATTAAAAAAAAACTGACAAACATCTATACGTGTAAATGAATATCTTGATGAAGATCTATGTGTTTCTATCAACCAGTGTGTGTGTGTGTGTGTTGCGCTGAGTGACGTGTGTGTGTGTGCATATGCAAAAGTAAGAGACAAGCAGCATAAAAGTGCTAAGTAAAAAACAAGCTAAAAATATATTTTCAGAAGTAACCATAAAATTAAATTTAGCTTGATAGTTTGCAGATAAGCATTGAACCCGTGCACTGCAAACTGTCCAAGTTTATGACCTTTTTAGACTTAACAAAACTCTCCTTGAATCTTGTGTTAATTATCTCTTTGCCTTGATTCATTTTCAAAAGTCACCAAAGTGTTTTATTTAACAATAATGATTTAACATTCTTAAAATAATTGACTATCACACAATTCGTACCCAAACAGACAAAAAGAAACTAAGCTTATGACTTTAAGGATAAATGTAGGATTTTGTAACTTTAGGGAAGTAGTGCGAATGAAAGGACCACCTATCAAAATTAATTAAACTGATATGTTAGTATTTTATATTACCAGTTTTTACTAGATCTTGCAGTCAGAAAAATTACTAAATTTGGGGTACTGCACGATGCAGTCTGTATTAAGTTTTTTTCTCTTTTGTTTTTCTATTTCCTTTCTATGAAATATTTTATGCTTGTTTTGAAAAAACTGTACAAAATGAACAGTACTTCCATGAAATAAAATTTCACAGAATAAGTATTTTTTCGACTGTTATTGCTATTAAATAACAGGCACATACAGCTGGTGTGGCCAACATTTTGACTAACCTACATAAAAGAATTGAAGGCAATGAGACGGTATTCTTTGAGTTGGCGCCACTTACTATCAGTAACTATGTAAGCGAATTACAACTGTGACAGTAGAGTGACTTTTAGTAAGTTGTGTTGATTATTTAGCCAGCTAAAAAAAAACCCAAAACAAATTATATTATTATTAGTAGATTATTCCACAGAATATGACCATGTATTTTTCACAGAAAAAAATCGTGTGAAAACAGCTTTTAAATGCTTAAAAATGCGATGCTGTCTCACTGACAGCACACAGCCGCTTAGTCTTGATCGTGTTTGTTTACCTCAAGTAAGGGCAAGTAACTCTCGCTCACATCAAACCTTACAGGCCTAATAGCATGATAAATGCAGACTTTCAGCATTCAAATAATCCAAAATGTTGCTTATTCTCTCCCTCTGCTTGGTGTTGATTGCTAGCAACATTGTGATTAGTGTACTAGTATGATATAGTGTACTGTTTATGGCGCTTGTTGATTGTAGGTGCAAATTATGTTTTTCTTTTTTTTTAACAGGTTAGTTTTATATCGCCTGTATCTATTGATATGCGAAACATGCAAACCATTTGGGTTGGTCTTTAAGAGAGCATTTTTGTCTACCATGGAACATGAAAACAGATTGGTTGATCTCCCTACTCAGTCCCTTCTCACTTACCACTCAATGTTGGTGGATTTTAGTGAGTCTTAACAGGGAGGTTTTAATGTATTTATATGTAGACAATAACAGCATTAATTCATTAACGTTATAAGTAACATTCACCCAAGTCACTGTGAGGTTGGCATTTGTTATTCTTATAAATTTTATGAGATTCATTAAAAAAATTTTATTGCTAGAAAATATTGAAACTTATATTAGTTTGGATTATTCCAGCAGAATTTGGGAAGTAATTTACATCTGTTTCACATAAAAATATATAGTGATATTTATTCTTAAGATCATTCAAACTGCATGTTTAACATAGATGTTTGCAAGCAAAAGCCATCTTAAACGTTTTATAGAATACATTTCACTACTATTTCAGAAAACCACAAATGTGTACACTGATCATTTTCTAATCTTTTTTCTTAAATCAGTTGATTGATCCAAATCTATGAGAAACCTGAAATATTTAGGGAATCTTTTGATAAAAACTGTAAGCTAACTGAATTCTGGAGTAGAAAAGGCCTTAAATCTTTAATAAAAGCAAGGCTAAAAAACAAAGTTGATAAATTATTGCCTTGCTTGATGTAACACAAGTTGAGAAAATATCCTGAATAACGATTCTTCACCATGATGCAAAACACAGCAAATCATTTTCCTTGTGTGGATGGACATACATCTCACCTAAATTGCCCAGCTTTGGCTCAAGTTTCATTGTCTCTAAATCAATTTTTTCTCTCCTTTTTCTTGGTAGGAGCTTCATTTGCGTTCTTTTTACTAATCTCACTTAAAAGCCACTCCTCCACTATGCTCATTAACCTGAATAATAATAAATAAATAAAAATTCACTGAAATGTTGCTTAGCCTCTTTTCTATTTGACTCCAGTTCTATTTTTCATTTTTCAACAAGAGATTTATATATTTTTTTCACCTACCTAGTTTTGTTTTTCTGCAGATGTCCACTGTGAGTGCCCTGCTACTGACCATAGAGATGTAGATTAATCAGCATCCAGCAGTGAGATAACCACGCTTCCATTACTGTAATTGACTTCTGCATAAACAACCCCAGTCTCATCTCCACAAAGAACAGCAAGGAGAGCTCCATTGTCAATTTCCTGTGTAGAGTTTATGGCCAAATAATTTCTCGTTTCAGAATTTTGTTTCGTGTAACTCCATGAATAAATTGTTCATAAACATATTTATAAAACATTCATTTTTCAGTTTTTGCATATTTATAGTCATTCATCCAAAACCACATAGAGCATAAAGGACCATACACACATAAATGCTAAGCCTTAGCTACTCTCATTTTAAATCTTCAGTTGGTTGGTGGTTATTTTGTTGCCATTAAAGCTTGTTTTGCTGTTTTGAAGTGTCTCCTTTACTTTTTTCAGTGTTGCTAATCTCGTATTCATTAATATATTATTAACATTCATGTGTTTTTTCTTCAATGTTTATTCATGAAATTAATTTTTTATTTATGCTTGAGTGATGATTAGTAGTTGTATACCTGGTGGAAGTGTGGTAAGGTAACAGGCAGTTGAGGGCAGGAACTAGTCTTGTTCCATGTCACCAGACCACTGTGAGCAGCCTGACTGAACATCTAAGAAAAAATGAGGACTTGAATTTGACCCTGATCAGTGCACTGATTGAATCACCATGTAATGATGAATAATAGTTATACATTTTTGTTGTTTGTGGCCCATTCTGTCAATAAATGTATGAAATTTCTGCTCAGTAGTAGACAAAATGCCGGTTTTACGTGTGTGTGTGTGTGTGCACAAATGCGTGGGTAGCATACGTGTATATGTGTGTGTCTCTCAAGGGTATGGTTTTAGTTGTAGGATTTTTTTTTAATCTAGCCATGCATTCTGCTGTGATGTACCACTTTGATATATGTAACTGAACTCATGCTTTGTAACTTAGTACACTTTTCTATGTTACAATTGCCCTCTGGGATCAATAAAGTTTGTCATTCGTCAAAAACATTAGACTTTGTGTTCAACGCACCATGTTCAGTGAATGTACCAGTTTTCAACATATAGTACAACACTGCACTCTACTAAAACCATTTCCCCTCACTTCCTTTCAATCATTGAATTTTGTCTCCAAGAATAATAATACATATCTGGGTTAGTAGTGTTTTGATGTAACAAATTTAAACTTCGATTTGATTAATGAATTTAAACTTCAAACTTTGATTGAACACAGGCTGTGTTTGTAAATATTTACCTTTCATGGCTCTCCACTTGTATTCTTAGACAGTTCTCTCTACCACACCACCGGCGTTCCCCATTTTGGGAAATGACACCCCAGATCTCACTTTGTTGAGTCACACTCTGTGACTACCAAATAAAGCATGAAGATCTAGAGAAATCTTCTCAAGCAATGTTGCTACTTCAGACTTCCTGACGTTAGCTATTCACACAGTTTTTTTTGGGGGGGACATTTTGAGCTTTCGCTCTATGTCAAGGATCACTCTATGTCAAGGAAGCATGAAGCTATGACAAGAAGTAGTCAGCCTGCCTTTACTGAAACACCATCAGTTTTTTTTTCCTACTTCTAAAAGTACAATTATTTCCACCGCAACTAGTCATGGAAAGCTATTCGGGACCAAATAGTGACTCATGCATACAAAATCCAAATAGGCACTAACTGCAATTAGGTCTCTGTTCGTCTGTAGCTATCCTTGATTAGCAGGTAATTGCAAATAAACTTATTTGTTTTACATGCATATGGGGCCAGAGATCAAACTTGATTAAAGCAACATCAAAGCAGCAAAGCTGCCATTGCAGTTAGATGCCATTTAACTGAATATATATATATGTGTGTGTTCTTGTGCAAATTAGTGACAATCCCTTTGGGAATGTTGAGTTAGAGTTTATCAGGTTTTTGTACAGATGCAAGACAAATCATTGGGTTATGTAACAAGCAGCTATAAGGAAAGGAAAAATGTGTGAATACTTAGTTTTTACAAAAGAATTCATTTTAGTCCATTGCTTTCAGTTGCCTTCAGTAATTAGCTTTTGTTGTTGATCGATTGTTTCCACAGAATTTTTAATTTGTCTGAGACACATTAACATGTAACTTACCTACTTCTGTGTTTCAGGCATCATGCACAAAACCCTTCCCCAGGATCCAAGTAGACTTTGCACTCTCTGATAGAGATGACTACAATCTGTTGCGTACTTCACCTCCAATTCAGTTTTCCCTTCTATCACCAGCAGAGGAGATCAGGTAAAAGAAACAAAATGTCATGAAAAACTTCCCTTTTCTTTCACATTTTTAGCAGTTTATTGTTATTTATAAGTCTGCACACATTTAAGATAGCTATTCCTTTGTACAGACTTGGCCCAGCCTGCTGGATGTGGGACTATCTTCGTCGTAGTGCACAGGGTGGATTTTTTCTTCCTTTGTCAGGTGGCATTGACAGTTCTGCTACTGCTTGCCTTGTTGCATCCATGTGCCATCTTATCTGTGGTGCTGTTGCAAATGGAAGTGAGTATATTTTTGATGAACAGATGGGTTTATCACATATGCTTTATATTGTACAACATGTACAAATAAAAAGCAAGATGCAAGTAAGTATAAATGCATATATGTTTTTAAAAAAAACAGGAACAAACAAATAGGCATATCAGTTCACTGTTTTTTATGATTTGACGTAATCTCAAAATAAATAGTATAAAAGGACTTGTTATCTTCCTTAATGTATGTTATTTTATGTAGACAGTGTACCAAGAAGCAATTTGCCATAGTAGAGGTCTCACCAAGTGCGTTAATCAGTAGACACCATAGTGAAACACTATTTCATTCACTTTGCTCACTTTATTGGAATTCCCATTACCAGAATTATTGTCCTATACAGAATCATTATCTTTCCAAGTTAGCAAACAAAAACGTTCAATGAATGTTTAAAAAGGTCTTTTAAAAGATCATATGTAAGAACATGTGCTGTTTAAACTCATTCCTTTGGACTTTTAAGTGATATTTTTCAGACTTTAGAATTTCTGATTTTTTAATTACTGGCTTAATGGTAATGGCTTATGGAGATTATCCCTATGCTGACAGACCTGGAAATAATTCCAGAATGTTTACAAAGTTGTCAAAATCTTAATCTCTTCTCTTCGTAGGAGAGAGCCAATATCATCTGATTTAGCCAAAAAACTAATGTTGAAATCAAATGTGATAATACTAATAAAGGTAATTTATTTATCAGTGAGAGAATGGTTTTACACTGTTAAAGGGATGATGTACTAGGGGATGGCTGGGAAAGATTTAGTGATAATATTATGCATCTTTATGCAAATATTTATAGAAATCCTTTATTTAGAACTTAAAACACACCTTGTTGATTGATCAGATATGCATAGGAGCATCTTATGTATCTATAAGTTTAGATTCAAGAGGTCAAAAAATGACCAATTTTTTGAGATAATGATATGTAGTTTTAACATCCTAGACCACACAGTTCAGATGGACATTCAGCGTATCACTGGACAACCTGAATACGTACCTAAAGAGCCTCGTGAGCTGGCAAGTCGCATTTTCACCACGTGCTACATGGCATCAGAGAACTCATCTAATGATACACGCAATCGTGCAGCACAACTGGCAAACCAGATTGGCTGGTCAGTTTGTTTTGTGGCTGAGCAACAGCTTCATGCTCTCAGTTTATTTTGGGGTTCTTCATATGATCATATTTTTTCATTTCATGTGGACTATGCTGCTACCAGAGAGAAATTTGAGAAGAGACTAATGTTTTATGTCTGTATTTACAGTTTTTCATGGTGACATTTTTTACTCTGTTGATTCTTAATTTGTAACCTTACTGAAGTCTTTTCTGTTTTTGTAGCATTTAATATCTGACTTTAGTAGACAGAAGCAACTGGTAGGTTAACAAGGTTAACATCATCAAAATGTTCCAGAAAAGTTAGTTGTTAATGTTGATTAGTATTAGATATTGTGCTGGTTAAGATTGTTATGGTTTCGCTGTTATTAAAGCTGGTGTTTAAATCATATACTTTTGCAAACTTCTTTGAAAATGTGACTGAAAATTAACATAGATATAAAACCATAAAAACTGTTCATTGAAGTTGTTTATCATTGCAGATGCTCTTAAGTTTTTCCAGTATTCCTTCCTCAGCTGGTTTTTTATCTTGCAGCTACCACCTGTCCATCAATATAGACATTGCTGTGGCTGCAGTGCTTAAGATTTTTTCAACTGCAGTCAATATGATGCCCAGGTTTCGAGTACATGGTGGCAGTCTCCGTGAAAACTTGGCACTTCAAAATGTTCAGGTATTTGACTTGTATAATAAATGTTATTTTTCACAAGTCATTCTTCACAGTTGTTAGCTCCCCTTGAATCATCCAAACACAGGTGCATTCCAGAAATATTTCTGGCATTGGCTTTGCATACTTCCCACAAAATTTCATGTTCACAGCCCACAAAAATACCACAGCTGTTGCACATTTAAGCATTTTTAAGATAATTGTTGGTGCTCTTGGCAATGGTTTTAAACCTCATATCTATAGTCAGTAAAGTTTGGATACCTTTCAAAACAACCAACACTTGTACACCTACCAACTACAGATTTTTCTAAAGGAAGTGATAGTGTGTGGTAGTGAAGGCTTGTTTACATGCTAGCCATTGAGGATGCTTTACATACCAGTCTGAGTCTGATTCATCAGCAGTTTTGTCTTCCAATACATCCATGGCACAAAAGTCCCATTTTATTTCTTTCACTTATCCCTTGACTGCTGGCAACTAACAATTATATAGGTGCTTTTGTGCTGGTCATTGGAGGAAGCAACTAGATAGATGCAGCAGCTGGCAAGGCTAGCTACTTAGGCCTGTCTAGAGTGGTGGTGAACAGATTTTCATGGAATTACCAGTCCACTTCTTCACATTTACCAGCCAGTTGGTCAACCTTGGTGTCAGCCGCCCTCCATTGTACCCTAAAGTATGCCTTAGAGTGAAATGTATATTTATAAATAATGGTATGAAGCAAATAGGTTACTGTTTCCCCACTTGTGAGGTCATGGGCCATAGTCCTAGCACTTCGCACTTAAGAAATGCAAATCAAATGTGGAGATTAGGCCACAACAATACTAGGACCAGCCTTTTTTGCTCTACAGTCAAGGCTGCAGTTAGGTAACAGGTCTTACCATTCAAGAAGATGTAACTGGATATTGTATGGACAATCAATAGCTTTGTGTGTTCCTTTTAAGCAGGACATTCCTAAGAATGATTTGGTACCTGAAGAAGACAAAATTGTATTGATAATTGTGGTATTATACTTTGTATTCCTATATTCTTTTAGGTTTGGGTAGAAGTATATAGGTATTATTGTTTAACATCTCCAGCTAACTGTAGCCCTTTCTTTGTTCCTCCCCAGTATGGCTTATCTAGCGGCTCATTCAGGTAACCTTGAACCTTTCCATTTTGGCCTGCTTGGCCTACTTTCTCACAGACATTTAGACCTGGGTAATTTGAGGTACATAGGTTTTAGGTAGGAGGATGGGTGGGGGGAAATGGGTATGCACCTACATACACCACTTACACATTCAAACATACATGTGTCTGTACCACTTACACATTCAAACATATATATACACCACTTACATATTCAAAGATGCATGCTCTTGCACACACAGCTGTTCCACGCATGCACCTAGATCAACAAGTATGCCCACATACATGCATGGCACACATAGTGTCGACCTGACCTTTGGCAGTGGAGTTGACCATCCAGTGAACTTGACCACTGTGATTGGTCAAGTCCAGGGTGCCCAAATCAATCAATTTGGGGGGAGGTGCACATGACAATAAGGGGAGGGGGGTTGACAGGTTCTGGAGAGTTTGGAAATAAGTAGTTGGAGTTGAATGCTTCAGGAGTCAGTTGTTCATTCAACTTGCAGTCAGAGAAGTTAGTCAGATCTCTGAGTGCCTGACTCTGACTCCTGTGGACCTATAGAGTGTTCCCTAACATTGCTATCACTGTCCACTGTTTGGGAAAACAAATCCCCAGCTTTTCCTGCATAAAAAGTGTTGTGTTTTCTTGCTAGTTACAATAAAAAGATGTGAAGTGGTATATCATAGAAAAACACAAAAATATGCAATCTTACATCTAAAACCATTCATAAAGCACATATGCAACATCATACACCCATAAGCTCATATAACCAACCATTCATCTACAATTGAGCATCTAAACTGTAGAAGTTATGTAGTTGTATGTAGATTAGCTCTCTGTATCCAAGACCAATCTTTACTATGTCTTGAACATGGTCTTCAGCTGTGTGCTAATAGTGTGCAAAAGTGGGTGACAAAAAAATGGCTTCAAATTCTCTTTCACAAAGTCAGTATGCATTCACTTTTGTAAACTATGAGGCATGTTTACAGACCCTTTTGTCTCTGTAAAAGGCATGGTAATTGTTAAATAACTGGTCCTGGTTGATTGACCGTTACTAGCTCGTTCGGGTCCAGAAAATCTGGCGGTGTCAACTTATTATTAATATTAATATTAAAGGTTATTTTTATAGTGCCATATCCCGGCCCTAAGAGCAGGTTCATGGCGCTTTACAAATGATACTAATTATAACAACAATAATCATGATAGGGAGAAATTGAAGAAACCAACCAAGACAACAGGAAAGAAAAAGGGATAACGCATAGAAACGGGAATAATAATAATACAAAATTGTAGTGCTATCTGATAAATAGCTTCAAGAATACGGTACTTCATTATCCAACAAGTCTATGAAATTAAAATAACTGCATAAATTGTTTTTAAAAAAAAGTCCTAGTGACAGAAGAAAACTGGAGACCAGATCTGAGGAGACTGGCGACTCGTTTCACCGCCAAAGATTTAGAGTTTAGATCTGCAATTGCTTGTCATCGGAGAAGTCATCAGAAAAAACAGATCAAGAAACAGCTTCTCAAGAAACAGTCCAAAACGATAAACAATTCTTTACTTTCAGGTTGATGCAAATCCAACCACACACACTCCTGCACTAATTCTCACCCTACTAGCGGCGACACACGCCCGCTTCAACTCTAAAATATAATGGTGACACACGCCTACAATACCCTAAAACCTAAACACTAGCGGCGACACACGCCCGCACTAACCCTACAACTAGCCGCGACACACACCCGCACTAACCCTAAAACTAGCAGCGACACACGCCTACTTCAACTTTAAAACTTAACTGCGACACGCCTACGATACTATATCCTACCTGCTTCTTCTCTCTTAATGATCACTCAAATGTTACGCATGCGCTCTCTTGCTCGAACATTTCAGACATCATAGCTTGCGTCATTCATCAAGACTTGCGTCATTCATCAAAGCTCACGTCATTCACACTCGCTCTTGCGCTCTCTAGGATTGACCTAGACCCACTAAAACATTTTGTTTGTAACAGTAATCTAAGTAGTCCAGGAAGTAACATCTCTTATGGTCAGCTTTGACCACAATCTTTCCTTCCTCATATCGGATCTCTCTGCCTCTAATGTTCTGAGAAACATTCTTTGACATTCTTCAGGTAGTTGGCCAGTCATCTGTGAGGTGGGCTGCATGTTCCTACATCATCTGTATTGTGCCCTGGTTCAATCCAAGCTAGACTTTGACTCCATCATCTATATTTGTGTTTGATAGTGCTATCTTGACTCTGTTCATCATCATGTGATCTGCATCTGCCTGGGTGCCTTTCGCACCAGTCCTGTACAAAGTCTGTATGCAGATACTGGTAATCCCCCATTTTCTCTTCGCCATCTGAAACTTATACTATTCTTTATGTCTGCTCACCCTGGAGACCTTGTCTACCATGCTGTTTTTCATCCTCACTGTGCTGCCCTGCATGCCATTAGTGCCAAGGAGCCAAACCATTATCCCTCATGTTACACTTCATTTACAGGCTGCCATAGTGGATATTTTAATTTAGCAGGTAGAGCCTCTCTCTCTCCTGTAAACTCTTCCTTGAACTCTCCCTGTTCCTGAGATTCATCTTGATCTTGCAGACTTTGAAAAGGGTGGCAACAGTGATCTCTTCTTTCTCCAGTGCATTCAGGAAATTCTCTCTGACCATCCTGGAATCTGTTCTGTTATTAGGGATGGTTCCAAAGTTCTAAATGGTGGACCTGTAGCTGTGGTAGCAGTTTTGTCCTGCCAGCTGTAACAGGCCTCTTCAGCCCGACTAGCTTTATCTTCTCTGTGGAACATCATGCCATCTTCCTAGCTTTGCAGTGCGTTCACCTATCTTCGAAGAAGAACTTCTTAATCATTTCAGACTCACTATCTGCTCTAAGCTTTTCTGTCCAGTTGTTTTGACCACCCTCTCATAGTTCAGCTCCATACCATTCATGCAACTCTTCATCACAACAAGGATGTTGTCTTTATTTGGGCCCCTGGTCATGCTAGTATCCCAGGTAATGTTCAAGCGGACTAGGCCGCCAAGGCTGCTTGCCAGTCTCGTGTTCAGTTGCAGTCACTGGTGTCATCTGACTGTAAGTCTATGGCCTATGTTCAGTCTGGGCCAGAATAAGTTACATGCCACCCTTCCCCGTCTTTATGACCGCCCTCCTCCATGCCGTTCTGTGAGGTGGGAGAGGTAGTATATGGTAAACTTAGAATGGGACACACCTATGCCATGCATTCCCACCTTTTAAAAAGGCAACCTCCACTATTTTGTCTCTGGTTCCAAGGCTGTTATACATGTTTTAATTACTTGTCCTGGCATTCAGAGTACCCTTCAGCTGGCTCTTTGTTTAGGCCCATCCCATCAGCAGATTTTGTTCACTTTTAAAGATGGTAGGGCTTTACATTGGATTTAAAGTTTTTATGTTTTGTTAGTTTCTGGTTTGGAGATTCTTGCTTAACAGTGGCCTTTTGTGCCATAACACGCTTTTTAACTTATTACCTACCCTTTTATATTATCATTTTTCCTATTGGCTTTTATTGTTAATGTTGTTATTGTATCAGCTGGGGGTATTGTTTTCCACCCTTGTAACATATTATTACCTTCTCTCATGGTGATATAGCCTTAGTTGCTGGCACATTGTAAAACTCAAGCAACCAACCATCCAACCAACCCCATGGGCCCTGCTTTTCAGCAATAGCAACAGCAGCAATGTCCAGGCTGTTTAGAATATGGCACAACAATACATCAAGTTTGCTAGTAAGTACAGACTGCACAAGTCCCTCCTACTTTCCATCCTGCTATGCAGATGCCAGCTTTGGACTTTGCCAATACATGCAGGGGAATACAAGCATTAAAGGCCGTTTGCCTGAGGAGGCTGCTTTATATCACCTACAGGGAATGCAAAACCAATGTCTTTGTATAAAGAACAGTCACCACCCTGAGGGGATGCTAAGAATTGCAAACATGAAGAAGGGAAGGTTATCTGGGAAGGCCATGTGATCTGGCATGACACTCTAAGATTCTAAGACCATACTGCAGGGCACCTTTCTGAGGTGGACAGATGAAGAACTAGCTCAAATATGAAGAAGTGGACCTGCTCATGACAGGCATAAATGGCAAGCTCTGGCAGCTGTAGCATCTGTCCATTTATTCCCCCTAACAACCAGTAGTGGTCAGTGGCGTGCTGTCCGTGGACACTGGGGACTAGGCTAGTCCCCTAAGAGTCACAAGTAATCATTTTTTTATTTGACGATATTTTAACGTAAAGCGTTTTAGAATTATTGAAAAGCGTCAGTGAAAAATGCGTCTTGCGCCTCTTCAAACCGTAGCACCACCAAGCGCCTGCTGCACTCAGGGAAATAACCTTCGCAGTCGCTACCGCGTTCCGCCTGCTGTTCAATAGAGTAGATCACGTGGTCTGGGGACTCGGGCTGTAACTACTGTTCCTCTCTTTCCTTCAGTGTCTGTGTTAGCGCCAGCTTGTCCCATGTGTCAAATTACGTGCAAAGTTTCTTCTAAAGATCGACAGGAATCCGTGGTTGCACAGTCACAATCTCCAACCTAAGTTTTTTAGTGCATTTTGGTGTCCAGTGAGCGTACGTAACTCAAGACTGACTGAAAACAAAAATCTTTTTGTAAATGGAGAGGGAAGTGGTTGACAATATCTGTTCCTTCCAATGCGTCATCAGTAGCCTGCGATGGCTCAGTGCAACCTTGCTTTCAATCAGTCTTTGCCATATACGAAACTTGCTATGGCGCTAAGCTCAACGATGTTTAAACATTATGAAGGGCTGCATACAGTTAATAGTGACAGGCAAAATAACTCAAGACCTAAAACTAATGACAGGTTAAGGTGAAATAAATGATGGTTTAAAACAACCGAGACGGTGTAGCCTGTTAAATAGGCTAGTTTACACATAACGACAGCAATGTCTCTGTGGTGTAGTGGTTACGCGCGGCGCCTTTCCTCTGAAAGGTATTGCGTTCAAATCCCGAGTGTTTTTTGTTTTGGGATTTTTTTTTCTCAAATATAATGAATTCTCTGTCAAGCCTTTCATGAAGACCCACTGATTACTAAGCGAAACCGTATAATCTCTCTGTGTAAAGTCATATCGATAGACACCTAATTTCTACTATCATACATTGATATCGAAATATAGATATTTTAGACTCACAGGTGATAGAAATTGCTTTAGCTTAGTAATAACAGTTATTGCATTTGAAAGAGGATATTTTTATTTTTTACATAGAGTGTAATCTAAAATACTTAACAGGTTACATCGTCTTGCTTGTTTTCGACCATTTCCCCTTTCTAGCGTCATTTAAAGCTTATATATGGTATCTACAAAATAATCTGGTATTTTCACATAAATCATGATCTTATAATCAACATTATTATTAAACCTGATTTGTTCATCGATTACTTATATTACTATTTACGTAGTACGAGATACATATTGAGGTGGCAAGAGAAATACAGGAAAACGCGAAGCTTACCGCCCCCCCCCAGTCCCCTATAGCTGGTCCCCAGTGGGAAATCTCACCGCACGCCACTGGTAGTGTTAGACCAGCATAGCTGTTTCTAAGTTCAGAGCTGTCAAGGATGCTGAATTTGCACATTTGCCTTTCACTTATTCGACTACTTCTGCTCAAAGTTTGACCATTTAGTAAAGAAAATACGTGTTAGTCATTGGACAGCTGAAATAATTCTGTTAAAAAAATACAAATTCTTCACCCCATGCGGTAGGTATATACTTTAATAATAGATAATAATAAAGTAACATACATGAGCGCATGCAACATAACATGCAAAGTTGATGTCTATAGAATGTCAATTGGGATGAAAGTTATCTTGCCAGAAGTTGCTCCTATCATGCAGAATCCATTTGAAAACCAGTAATCTAGTATGCAGATGCTTTTTTTCCACACAGATCCATTCATTGAATGTATCTAAAAGGTAGAAGTCTTTTTTTCTTTCACTGTACTAGATGACATGACCAGCCATTGTCTTATCCCCCATTCAAAACCCACTTGTTGGAACTGCAGAAAACTGGGTCAGCTGAAAGATCATGAGTTTAAGAGACTTTTGGTGCTGACTTTTCCATGACCCTGCTAAATGACACCAGTGACCAAGGCTCATAGGTCTCGGAGTTTACAAACATCAAGACCCAGGTTCTACGAGAGAAAAAGAACTGGGGAGCAGGCCATTCTCAAGAGCTGACAAATCAAAAAAACACGGACAAACCATCATCCCACAGGCTGTCGGGGTAAAAAAAACGATGGCATCACTCAGTAGCATAAAAATGCTGCTGGGAAGCCAGTATTCTGTCATGGAACAGCCACAAAAGCGTGACGTTCCAAGGTAGGCCACCACGAATGTTGCCAGCTGGATTTTCTCCTTGCCTCCAAGACTGTAGAATGGACCATTGTGGGTTCCTCTTGCAAGAGAAGTCCATCAGCAACCAGGTTGTCCATCCAACCAGCAGAAAGTGGGCAGCATGTAAGGTGACTTATCAGCCCCCCACTCACCTGTACTACCTTTCTTTAAGCAGATTAACTGATGGCAAAACATAATGAAAAAACATGAGGAGCCAACCCTACCCCAGGGTAGTAGTAGTGTGCAACCCTACCACCTGAGGCGGCTCATCACGTCTCATTTTCATCCAAAATTTCTCGGACCAAAGGGCACTGACGTCACACGGCTTGTAGACTGCAAACACAGCGTGTGTGGATGTCTGAGCGAGGAGTGTTGTCCAATGATTATTTGCTGTTGCACAGCTGGAACCAAGGTTGTGTGTCCAGCAGCCAACTGGCACAAGAATCATAGAAAAAACTGTAGCAGACAGTTCTCTAACACAGCCAACATGGACTAATATGGGCTTTTCTCAAGTCTTTTCTTCAGGAAAAAAGAAGTCCAGTGTCAAGAAGTCTAAAAACAAACACACGAAACTCTGTAGCAGTAAAAACCATACCACAGACAACAGAGACTGGCAAACGCATGTCTTTTCTTGTGGAAAATAAGACAGGTATCACAAGAATTTTGATGAAAAAAAGCTGAATACTCTGCAGTGGTAAAACCATAGCACAGGCAATACTGACTAACAGGAGTCACAAGAATTCACAGGAAACTGTAACGGTAAAAACTGTAGCACAGGCGACACCGAGTGACAAATACACATCTTTCCTCATGGAAAATAAGTCCAGTATCACAAGAATTCTGATGTAAAAATGCTGAATACTCTGCAGTGGTAAAACCATAGCACAGGCGACAATGATTGACAGGAGTCACAAGAATTCTGGTGAAAAACGCAGAATTCTCTGTAGCAATAAAAAGCATAGAACAGGCAATACGGACAGTCAAAAATACATCTTTCCTCAAGGAAAAGAAGTCCGGTGGCATAAGAATTCCAACAAAAATGCAGAATTCTCTATAATGTTTAAAAAAAAACTATAACACAGAAAATCCAGGTAAATAAAAAAAAAATCTTTTTTCAAGGGGAAAAAAGTCCTGTGGGAAGTCACAAGGGAAAATGACGAAAGATCTGTAGCTGGCAGCGCCTAGTACAGACGACACCCACTGACAGCTTACAGGTTTTCAGCATAACACATGGTAAGAGCAGTGGCAAGTGAGCCCCATAGTAACCATATAAAACTGGTATGTCGACCTGGTATGGTGGGCCTTTTACGCTGTGCAAGTACAGTGGAGTGCTCTGCATGCCAGGTATGTGCTAGCTCACTGTCAAGGAGACAACTTTTTGATGGTTAAAGAGCCAGTGTAACCCTTCATCTCCTATGGTCATGTTGTCTCCAAGAAAGAGAATTTAATCTCAAAATTTTATTTTTCTTTTATGCATTGGCAGTGTCCTTTATTGTGATAGAGTTTAGACTTGTTTCCCCCCTGAGCAATATTTCCACACAGAGTATCTTATTTCACATATAAATGAGCTGATGAGTATTTTGTTTCAGGCACGACTGAGAATGGTCTTAGCCTATCTCTTTGCACAGTTGTCTTTATGGGCACGAGGTCGCTCAGGTGGACTACTTGTTCTTGGATCTGCCAATGTAGATGAGAGGTATTTTTAAGCTTTTATTTGCCCCTCCCAATGCTTTAAATATGCTAAATCAAATATAAGCTTACCTGTTCCAGAGACTAGTATTTTTTTACTTTTGTAAGGGGCCTAGAAATGAGGGTAGGAAATCAACAATCATAAATTATTCTTAGATGTTTTTTGTAGTGTGTAAGCAATGTTTTGTCTACAGCTAGAAAGTTTAAGAGGCTTACATTTTAAGACAGAATGCTTAGGAAGGCAGCATTGTGTTCATATGATGATAATAAATCTAGTTACTTCAAGAAAAGTAAATTCAGTCTAAACGGTCGGGAATATCAATTTCAGTCTTTTCAGTGCTCAACCACTTGAGCCTTTTACTTACCCTGAGCTGCAGTATAAAATTCAACACATAGTGAAATTAATAAAGTAATTCTTTTCTACATTGTGTGTAACTATTAAAATCCACTGCCTATAGGACTAGATAGTCCAGTGATCATATGTGTCATCTTGATTCAAAAAATATTTTAGGGAACTGCAATTGCATTTCCAATCTCAGTTCATTCTCTTGCCACACTTCATCTCATCAGCCCCACCTCTTGTAGCACTTTGTAGCAGAATGGATTTCATTCAAAGTTACCCTCAGTTATGACTTACCTGGGCCTGGCTTCTTTTGATGGTGGTGAACACCCAGCCTCTCTCCGACTGGGGGAATGAGCTGGCCACGCCCTTCTCTTCTACCATTCTATTTTCTCTTTTACCAGCCCTTTTTTCTATATTTTCTGTCTATGCTGGTCTTTCTCATTTCTTCCTTTTCCATCATACCACTGGTCTTTATTTCTCTATGGCTTCCTTTATGCCCCCTGCATTTGCCATGTTGGAGGAGGATGGGATTTTGGAGGTTGAGATGCCCGATGGGTTGTTTCAGTCCGTCTTAAGTAAACAAATGAGTCTTCAGTCTTTTCCAAAACGTGGTTGCTGAGGTGATAGTGGACAATGACGATAGCAAAGCATTCCACAGCTTAGGTGCAGTGTTTGTGAAGGCCCTGGCTCCAGTGGGCTTCTTGTTCAGCTCTTATTTGATATAATTCTTTCCTATGCATTCAGCAATGGCATATGAACTTTTGATATTTTCTGTAGAAAATTTGTCACTAGAGATACTGTGTTAAGCTATGTTTACCAGAAGCTGACAACTGGCAAATCTCCAGTAACACGTTTTTTTGGCCGAGAGATAGATTTAAACAGATGAGGGACATCATCTTAATTCCTCAAGAATCATGTTCCTTCTTAAGATTTTATATTCAAGACATTAATAAGTTATATGAAAGTATTCTTTTGAGCATGATATGTTTCACCAGTTGATTGAGCCTTTATGGTCATGTTGTATGCAGTAGGTTAAAAGTAGATCATTGTTGGGCAGGGCGATACTGGTCTGGTTGAAATTTTTTTTAGTTACAGTGGAAATATTTTTGCTTTCTGAAATTCTTCTATAAAATATTTAGTTCAAGATTAAAACATCTGCAATGGTGGTATTATAGTGATGTCCCTTCGCCTAACTGGCTGGAGGAGGCAGAGCTCTGTGGTATTTTTTGTCTTATCTGATGTCTTTCGTGTTGGACTTGTGATTTTGTATGTTTTTTGATGAGTCTGCCATTGTGTGTTTGGAGTGTGGTGCCTTTTTTGTTTTGGTGGCTTCGATTCCTTTTCAACATGCAGACTTCATGATTGGTGCATCTGTGTGGACTTCATGTACGCTTGACCATTGTTCATCAGTGAACTTTTGCATGTGCTGGGGCTTACTGCTTTACTTTTTCATTTAAACAGAGAAGTAATTTTTTTCTGTTTTTTTTTTTCTGCTTGTACAGTCTTCGTGGCTACATGACCAAGTATGACTGCTCAAGTGCAGACATTAATCCAATTGGTGGTATCAGCAAAACTGACCTACGAATATTCATTAGTCACTGTAAAGATAAGTTTGGATTTACCTCTCTTGAAAGGTAAGGAGTGACCAAAACACAGAGGTTCTGGTTAATAAATGAGACAACCATTAATTAGGACAAAAATTGAGATGTTATCTACAGTTTAGGACACAGGATAAGAATTTGCATTTGCCCTTGTGCTGTGGACTGACCATCAGAAAGTCATTTCCAATTTATTTAAATATGAGCTTGTTCTGTGTAATTTAGGACACTGCCATTTAATTAGGATTACAACTTCTAGTTTATGCATATGAAAATGTGGGTCCCATTTGTAAGTCATTTCTGATTTACTTAGACGTGAACACGCACAGAGAAGTGTAATTGTAAGGTCTTCAAAATGAACTGACTTGTTGGGTTTATATACTGCTCAAAACAATGGAAAGGCCACCATCATATTTTCTACATTTTTATTAATCATGTTTGTACCAACAGTGAGCAATTTCTTCAAAATCTTTTTTTAGTGAACTTGTTGTGTGGGTGAACAGTCAATGAGAATTTGATGACAATCCAGTTTGGTCTCATGCATGCTTGCGAGCAAAAAAAGTCATGGAACCCCCAAAAATGTGTGCAATTGCAACATATCCATATGTTGTGCACAGCCTTTGTCTTGAGGCGACGCCTCTGCCAGCAATTTGTGTGCACGCCGGACATCGATCTACAGTTTGATCTACAACTACAGACTTTGCATTTGCTGCGTGGTCATGTAGATCCCAGCTTATCTACGATGATGTGCCCTATGGACAAGAACTTTTTGTATTAACTAAGCAGTTAGATTATTCTCCTACATTACTGTAGCTTCGTCCATCGCCATGAACTGTAGACAGTCATACCCTCTGTGGGCTCTGGTTCTCGCCGTGACCTGCTGCCTGCCTTTTTCATAACAGGACCGCCAGAGCTAGTGGTCACACATATCTTGCGGATTATACTACATGCTCCGAAATACTTGCATAGCGGAGGTGTCATACATAGGGGCGTGTCTCACTGGCATCCATAACTCTCTCTCTCTCCACAATCCTTACGACTGGCGTCAGTGAACCGACTATGACTAACCCCAACATGCTGTTGATTGCCTCCTGTGGTTCAATCCAGAAATTCTTGAACAGAATCTGGCTTTTATGGTGATTGTAAAACTAGCCTGATGATATTACTACAAGAATTCGGCTATGTTTCAATGATTCTAAAACTAACCCATGCAACTGTAAGCACATCCATGTCATTGGTGGGTGGCCTCATAAGAAAATAATAGCGATGTTTTCAATGTGTAAGTTATCATGATCAGACTGGAAAATAGGAAAACACTTGTCCTCGTATGTCCTCGATTCCAGAATTGATGACTGTATTCCGCTAGCATTTATCATGTATGTGTGGTGTTCTTTGTGTAAAGCACTTTGAGTTCATCTTAATGGTGGAGAAAGGTGCTATAGAAATCATCATTATTATTATTATTATTACGGCAAGACAGAATTGAACAAGAGGAAACATGCAGTGCACATGCAAGCCTTGTCCATTGTCAACACAACTCAGTAATTTTATAGCCCTGGGAGGGTTTATTGCCAGTTTCTATGTGGTTTTTTAATCATGCCTCAGACACGACAATTAAGTACTGTTGACCAAGGGAGGGTCATTATATGGCTGCAGGAGGGCATAGATGTTCGAGAAATTTGCTGCCAATTTGGATTTGCACAGTATGTCATTCACACATAAGAGACCACTACAATGCAACAGGAAGTGTTACAGAGTGAAGACACCCCGGACAGCCATGGTCAACTACCAGTATGTATACTGGTATATCATTGTTCTGGTATAACATAGAACAGCCACTGCCAGCACACTCAGAGGACATTTGCAAGCAGCCATTAACATAACTGTCAGAGACCAGATGGTTGACAGCTGACCCTTCTAGTCTTGCATGGCCATGATACTGTCTGTCATAGACAAGGCAACAGTGGGCTGCAATTCTCTTCACTGATGAATCTTTCTTTGCCAGATCCTTCCACAATGGCCAATTCCATGTCTGAAGTTAACAGGAGGGATGTTACTATGATCTGACTGTGGTGGAGCATCATCGCTATTGTGTTGGATCTATCATGGTGTGGGGTGAGATGGGGATGGCCTACAGAACTCTCCTCTACCTGGTGCAAGGCGACCTGACAAAAGTGGCATAAAGAGAGAACATTTTACAGCCTCTGGTATTGCCAGCACTACAGGCCTTTGGACCAGGCACCATTCTTCAGGATGACAGTGCCAGACTGCACAGGGCCAGTGTCGTCAGTGACTTCCTGCAGCATCTCCATCAGTAGCATAGACTGGCCAGCATGTTCCCCATTGAACATCTATGGGATGTTCTGGGCCACCCCCTTCCGCCAGCTGTTGACCTCAACTGTACCAGTTTCTTCAGCATGAGTGGCAGGCAACTGCTCAAAAGTCTCAGAAAACATTGGTTCAGTCCATAAGACAATGGTGCCTTGCCTTTATTCGGGCCAGTGGTGGAAGCACACAATATTGACTTTCTTTTCTCTGATATAACTTTTCTGAATTTTGAAAACAGGGCTTATCTCAGTCCAAGCTCAGATTCTTGTGGTTAAAATGATTTGTTTCAGTGAAATTGGCTAATAATGTTTTATTTAATAAATAAAGAATTGATTGTATTCAGTGTTATTGTGTGTGTGTTTATTTGCATGAAATAGTGAATGACTTCCATTGTTTTGAGCAGTATATTTTGTAACATTTCAGAAGATCAGAATAACAAAATATCATAGATTTTACCACAATTAATAAAATTGTATTGATATTGTTCATCAGTCAAGAGAGCATTCAGTGATATTTATTATTAAGGTGAGAATTCTGTGCATTTTTTAATATCTTTTTATGCAATTTACATAATTTAAGTAGTCACTTCATTGGATAAAAGCATGTGTCCTAAAAAGACCCCTTTACCTAGCAGTGTTATGAGATGCATGTACTTGTGCTGTAATAGTTGATGGTCTCAATGAAGATGTTTAGTTAGGAGGAAGAATTGATAAGCTTTGAACAGTCATTGAGTTGCCAGAGATTAATTATGATCAGTTTCCTGCTTTTCACCCTCTTTATTCTGTCCTACTTTCTTTCATCCTCCTGCTCTGAAATATTAATGAAAAGGAAGCAGCTCAAAACTATTTTTGTCTGTAAGATGGACAATTGGCATCAAAATACAGAAAATAGACCCAAACATGTGTGGGCATTGTTGCAGTATCCTTGGTGCTCTTCCCACTGCTGAGCTGGAACCTCTGGCTGATGGTGAGCTCATGCAGACTGATGAAGTAAGTTTAGGTCTTCACAGTTAGGCTTATTATGCAACATCCCTTTTCAGAATTATTTATGCCAGTATTGTGGTAATATGCTTTGTTTTATGCTTTACAGTTAATGTCTTTCAATAGATTACTATTGCATTTTTCTCCAGGCAGCTTGTGATACAGTCTTAGTGGCTGGCTCAGTGTAAAACACCAATTCCCCACCCCTTCTCCTGGCAGCTTAAGTTGGGCCTTACATGTAAGACAAACAAATCTGTAATAGGGACATATAATAAAGCAGTCAGAAGCCCATGAACAAATATAAAGCAAGAAGTCCTTTTAATATTAGTTCCTTTAGTTCCTTAGTTAATTTTTTTTTTAATGTTTATGTGGTTCCATTGATTTGGTAAGTTCTGAACAACATGATTAATCAGTATCATTTCTTTGTTTGCCGAAGAACACTGTTTCTGCATCTGTCTCTGAGAGCATGGATGAGTATTATTTGTTGATCTGATCTTTTCATGTTGCATACCAGAACACCTCCTTTATATAGATTACATATGTTAGCAGCAGTAAAACTAATTTATTTGTCCTTTACAAGAATATATTATATTTATATGACACCAGTCATCTGACAAGTCTAAAACTTTGTTGTGTATATGAACAGCAAGACATGGGAATGACATATGAGGAACTGTCAGTTTATGGAAAACTGCGCAAACAGCAGAAGTGTGGCCCTTATAGTATGTTCTGCAAGCTATTACACCTATCAAGCAGCAAGCATTCCCCAGAAGAGGTATAAAACTTCGCTACTTTTTCTAAAGAGCAGTTTTTGACAAATTTAGATTCTCCACTTTAAATTTTGCTGTTTGATTTTGTTTATTATTATTTTGTTATAGTGTCCATATCCCCACATAATTATCTTACAAGCAGTCTAAATGCTGAGTTGAACATAGATAACAAAAATAACTGATTAGTAAAATATTCCTGTGTCAGTGTAACGTTTTGCAGCTCAAACCCATTTACTATTATATTATTATTATTTATTTTATTAAGTATTCAAAAGCCTGGGTGGAACAACGGCATGTTCTTGAATAGTCTCATGAGCGTGTGACGCAGACCTGCATATTACATCACACCATGACGCAACTAAGAATGGAAGACTTCTTAGTTACGAAGGATTAATTTTCGGAGTATGTCGTCATGGTGTGGTGTAGCTGTACCCGACACGGTCTAAATCAGGTGAGAATCCACGCCGATTACTCTGCTAAGTAAATTAATGTATTAGATCGGCGTGGATCCCACGTAGCCATAGCTAGTGTTGCTAGGCGATCACCTAGGTGACCCAGCTGCTTAGCATGCAATTGGTCATGACCTGTGGTCGGGTAATTAAGTTAGCGGGCATAACATCTCCCAGGCATTCAGCGACAATCTGTCAGTGTAGACTGACCTGCACTCCATTAGCAGACGATTATAAAGGACGCTGATATGTCTCTCTCTTTACCGAAGGGTAGAAACTGTAAGCCTGCTTGCATTGGGAAGTAGGCAAGCCTAAGCTGTACTCCAGATTCAGCGACGATCTGTCAGTGTAGACTGACCTGCACGCCACTAGCAAACGTACATAACGGACACCGACATCTCTTCACAAAAGGGTAGAAAGTGGAACCCTGCTTGCACTGGGAAGAAAGCATACCCAAGCCGTACTCCAGATTGAGCGGCGATCTGTCAGTGAAGTTTGACCTGCACACCACCAACAGACGTCTGTGACGGTCGCTGACATCTCTTGCTACCGAAGGGTAGAACTGGAAGCCTGCTTGGGTGTAAGCACTGCTAAACTGAGTGTCGGATACAACTCTACCAAGGGTGGAAACTGGGAGCATGCTTGCTTTGGGGTGTAAGCACCACTAAGCTGTTCCAGATTCAGTGGACATCCCTCCAGCAAGAACCGGATAACACGGAGTCAGTTGTCCACTTCACTCCGCCGGGATCTACTCTTGCGTTCATGTTGTGATTCCTGAATTTGGATAAACTTTCCTGTGCAAACTTACACTCCTCTTGGAAACAGTTTGCCGATCAGCAACCCAGGTGTAACCTGTCTGCAAGTTGTCCACCTACCTTGGATATACCTGACCAGCGAAACGACAAGTGACAGGTGACATTTGCCTGGGAAAGGAGACCTTAACTTTCTGTGTTAGTCAGTTATATTAGTTCTAGACTGTTCTTCATTTCTTTTTAACATCTCATTTTACTTTATTTTGGAACATTAAATGTTGGAATCGTTGGCCGGCCCTTTTTGTATGAAAAAGGAAGAAGAGTGCCGCAAGCGTAGCTACATGTAAATGTACGCTCACGCTCGCATCCATTTATAAGTGCACTCTTCACCCAAAATGTTACAGTCAGTTTGTCTTGAAAATATCTTGGTTTGAAATTTTTATATTGGTGAAAGCACCCATGGATTTAGATATAAAACTGATGAAGTCTCTTCAAGCTCCATAACTGATATATCAAGAGTGGATTTCAAACACTTTCTGAAGAAAACAGAGGAGAGATATTCAAAGGCTTGCATCTTATGAATGGAAAAGTTTTGTGCTGTTCATTTATTATTGACACCCGCCACAAATGTTTTTAATCAGGTGCTCTACTGTTCATACTGCATATAAAACATTGCTAATCTAATTATGTACCCTAAAGTTGATGCAAATATGCATTTGTCTTAATATGGGCATAGACTAAACTTTACCATGAAAAGCATCATCTACACAAGCATAAACAGTAGGTGTCACCTATGTGCAGAAACCAAACCAAAAAAACCCACCACTTTTTACTAAAATGCTTTATAATGCCACAAATTGTGTTACACTTATATATTACTACAGTTATAACTATCACAAACAAAATACCTGTGGTTGTAACCTATAAATATCCATCACAATCTGTTTTATATTTTTGGGGGGAATTGTTTATGTAGCTCTTGCTTCTTTAGTTAGCACTAAGTTGTTTGCATCCAGATGACAGCACAGCTAGTTTTAACTTAAACACTTCTATTAGTGAAGCTTCTAGGGCTGTATTATCAGCTGTAATAATAATAAGCACATTTATATACTGCATTTTTCCAGCAACAGCAGGACTCAAAGCGCTTTATGATAATAAGAATGCACTTGTGTGCTTTCCTTTCAAAAAGACAAGTTCAATGCACTGCGCAGGAAGATCAAATAACAGTCCAATGAAGAAACAAAACAGTAAATGTTTTTTTTTGGAGACTTACCAGATGACATGAACATCTGTAACCATGAAAAATTGTGTGGCTGACAATGAGCTAGCATGTGCCTGTGATGTAGTGGACTCCGCTAGTCAGGTAAGCAACTGCCCTCTAACAGTGTAAAAGGACCAGCGCAAGGCCATTACACCAGTTTTTTTTTCAACCAACACTCTACCCAAGCAGTGGAAAGGTCATGAGGGCCTTGACATCATGTCATATGGTAAGTCTCGAAGAAAGAGAATTTACTCTCAAACTTTTATTTCTTTTTTGGCTATATGAGATAACATGACCATAGGAGAATAAAGATCAGGCAGAAGAAAGATCTTCAAGTGATTCGCGACCCTGAATGGGAAAGGCAACATCAACATCAGAAGGCCACTCCACCAAAACGTATGCAGACATCCTAAATGTCCTAAACATTCCTGGAAACAGAAAAGTAGAAAAGAACAAAACCAAACCTAACCATGAGGCAGACAACACCGAATCCAGGGCGGTCAGAGTTACAAAAAACAAACAGTTGACACCAAGACCAAAAAAAACCAGCAATGCTGAGGCACTCTGCCGAGGAACTGAGCACAGACTGCAGCTTCAACAAAAAGAAGAGAACTGCTGGAAAGGACTAGGGTCAGAGATCAATGTAAAAGAGACCTCCATACCAAGTCTAAAAGGGAACCAATAACGAATATGCACCTCAAAAGAACTTCACACCATGAAGTCCAACACGAAACGTGGAGCGCAGTGTTCAGCTTGTCATTGCACCTAGTAAAAAAACCGAGAGGTAAAAACGCACTCTGAGGGGAAGGGGTGCTGGCAACTCTGTCAGCCCCCCCCTGCCAGTAAATGTAAACAAGGGTTCAGCCGGAAGAAACTTGGTCTAAGGTAACATATTTGAACAAAGAAACCACCTTCACATGAAGGTTCTTCTTCCATGATGCACACTAGCAAAAAGTAGCAAAACAGCAAACTCATAACCAACATGAGTACAGCAAGGGGAGCAGCCTACGAGATGGTCACAGTGAGGGAATGTAATATATAGAGAAACAGAGGCACAGGAACAAGCACTTTAGGCAGACTGATGTCATATCCCACCAGAAACAAGGGTCAGAGCCCCAGCCAGCCCTACCCTGGTGAAGGGGCTGGGGTAGCCTCCACATGAAAACCAGGTGACATGAACTCCAAACAACAGGCATTCACACTGCGGAAGGAAGGGGTTCAGATGAAGTGGGACCACTTGTAACCCATGATGACGTGTGGGTAAAAAACGAAAACCTTACCTGCAGCCATTGTTACCTTCCCCAGCACTTAGATCCCACCTGAGGCAGCTCATCACACCACACTAGGGTCCATTGCTATTTGCACTAACAGGCACTGACATCACACGACTGGTATGACAAACAGGCTGAGTACAGCATACACAGTGAAGGAGTGCTGTTTGAAGACTTTTAGCAGTTTTATCGTAAATTGAAAAAGAACAGGAAAAATACCATCTTGCAAGTTATATGTTTACCTTTAGGTATTGGCTTAATGGTGGCCTTGTGGGTCTCAACACCCTTTTTAACATATTACCTACTCTCTTATGTTATCTTTTTCTTTATATTGATTTTTATTGTTAAGGTTGTTCTTACTGTATCAACTGGTGATCTTGTTTTCCAACCTTTTAACATATTATCTTCTCTCACTGTGATTTAATCTTAGCTGCTGGCATGGCGTCGAGCATAAATAACCAAACCAAACCGAACACATTTTGCGCCATCACCATTCTAGATGTTCAGTTGCTTCGCTTTTTGTCCTTATAGGATGAGTAAAGCTTACCAGAGCATTATTGAATGTATTATCATTTATTTGTGGTACAAATTGCAATCATTTTGTAACCTGAAGTTTTGATTTGACATGATTCAGAACATCAGTATCTGTCATGTAAGCCTAACTTACGATTTGACTTTTTCCTTCAAAATCTCAGGATAAAGCTTTAAGTTTACAATAATATGCCAGTATTTCAAGTATACTATAGTTTAATGTTTAAAAAATATGTTTTATTTGCAGATTGCTGACAAAGTGAAGCTGTTTTTCCAGCTGTACGCCATCAATCGTCACAAAATGACAGTGCTGACTCCATCCTACCATGCAGAAAGCTACAGCCCTGATGACAACCGTTTCGATCAGAGGCAGTTTCTTTACAATGTCAAGTGGCCATGGCAGTTCAGCAGAATTGATCAGGAGGTATATTTTGTCCCAAGAAAACTGTACAATTTATTGCCATTTTTTTATCAACAAATTTGAATGGTTTCTTAAATATTTGTGTCATAGTAGTAGATGAGAAATTACAAAACAATGCAGAAAAAAATTGAAGTCATCTAGATAGCCTCCAAACATATGCTTAACCTCCATCCACATCACTTACTTTCGCAGGATCAATCATTACTCTTTCCCAGTCTGTCAGTAGGCTTGGAATAATTTTCAACAGATCATTGTCTTTTGAGAATCATGTTAACTCTGTCTGAAAATCTATTTTTCTTGAAGTGTGTACGATCAACTGCATTAGACATCTCTCTGTTGCTTCCACCAAGCAGATTATGTCAGCATTTGTATTTTTCAGGCTTGACTATTATAACTCTGTTGATCTCCCAAAATGCTCGGAACAATGCTACTCAATGTTTTCCTGCAAACAGAAAACTGATCATGTCACACCACTTCTACGCAATCTGCACTGGTTGCCAGTTCGGGCTCGCATTGAATTAAAGATCACCATTCTTTGTTATCATGTTGTTCATGGTCTCGGCTCAAACTATTTGTCTCTGTTTATGTTGCCTTACAAGTGCCACAAGTCAGTTCGGATTTTTCACTGTCCCATGTCTGACTGGAGAGGTTAAGGCATCACTCATTCTCTTTTGCTGGCCCCAGCATTTGGAATGACCTGTCTCTGCTTCTCTATGCAGTAGAAATGCTACATTCTTTCGGATCAAGACTTAAAACCTCTTTCAGAAATACCATAATTGGTTTAGTCTGTTACATTCTCCACCTTCTCCTCTCTGTTCTTTCATGTTCCTGGCAATGTTCACTGTGCATGTGTGTTTCCATGATTGCCGTACAATAGTACCTCTACATACCAGTTTAATCCATTCCATAGTCGAACTCGCATGTAAAAAAAAAATTCATATATTAAAACTATTTTTCCCATATAAAATAAAGAAAATAGTATTAATGTGTTCCAACCCTCCCACAACAACACAGTTTATATGTAAATACGGTATAATAGACAGTACTGTATGGTAAATGTTAATGGCACAATAATATAAATAATAGATAAAATAATAAAGAATATGTTATATTTTTCAATCTTACCTTGGAGTAGACAAAGACTGGTGTGACGGAGGTAGGCAGATGGTGGGGGAGGAGGGAGGGAGCCGGAGAGCAGACGGGTGGTGAATGAATCAGCTGATGAGACAACATATGACCCTGGTAGAGTAGAGTTTCATGAGATGTTTTAAACGCTGCATGCCAAGTGAATAATGCACATTAGGCCTGAAATCTCAAACTAGAAATCATGTAAGCAATACAGGAAACTTGTTCTTCACCTTCTTCCTGGAGACTGTAATGTGTTTTTTCTATCTTTTTGTGGCTGTAATAGTAGCACAGCAGACTGATGTTACAATAGAACCTCCCTATTAAAAATTTCCGAAATCTGCAAAAATCAGGGACTAGTTGCACAACATGTTTCTACACCTTAAACTGTTTTAAAGAAGGAAATCTAGAAACTGTTTATTCTTCAAAAATCGCTCATATGCCATTTAGACAAACTTCACAAAAAAATGTTGATGAAAACGAAAATCTGGTTTAAAAAGCGTTTTCTTATTTTTAAAAATGTTCTGAAAATGTGTTGTGTCTTTCTAAAAAGAGTTAAAGCCTAAAAGTGTTTAAAATTAGAAATGTGTCATGCAACTGGCCCCAGGTCCTAAGTGAGAAGAGTCTTGTGAGTAAAATTATCCAGTTTGCTTTTATTTTATGAACCATGACTTCAGATTACAAATTGAACTTTAATATTCATTTAAATATTGACTATACAAATTAATGATTAAATATTGACTATATAGATAATTATTAAATCATAACAATAAAATTAGACACATGGTAGAAAACCTGTTCTGGGACTCAAGAAAGGGCAAAATATATTAAAGACTGTTATAATCAATGGCTAATAGGTAGACAAAACTACTTGAATACTTACTTAGCCCTCTTTGTACCTAGGTGGTATAGAAGGCATCTGGTGTAGTAGAGACCTCCATTTTTGTCTTTAAGCAGCATTTTGTTCCAGCTCCTGTGGGCCCAGCTTCTCATGCCAGGGGTGAACACTCAGGCTCTCTTTGGCTGGGTGACAGAGCTGGCCCACTCCTTTCTCTTCTACCTTTCTTACCCTGCAAGGCGCTGTGTGTCGGAGGAGGATGGGATCTTGGTTGAGGTCCCTGATGGGATGCAGCCCATCATACCAACACACCTCTTTGGCACAGACTTCTCCTTGATAGGAGGCTGATGTGGCCCACAATCAATCAATCAGTCCTCTTTGCACATAAGGCCTCAACCAGTGCCCGCCACTGATGTCGATCGGCTGAAACCCGCTCCAGGCGACCCTATGTCCAGCCTTTTCCTTTCATCTCTGTTTCCACTGTTCTTCTCCAGGTTTCCTTTGGACGGCCTCGTTTTCTTTGGCCGTCTGGAGTCCATCGTAGGGCGATTTTGGAGAGGTCTGCTGGTGGAGCACATGTCCAATCCATCGCCAACACCTATGTTGAACCTGCGTGGTGATGGACTCGGTTTCAGTTCTTTGGTGGAGTTCTTCATTGGTGATGGTGTTTGGCCAAAAGATGTTAAGTTATTGCCTGAGGCATCTATTTTGGAAGATGTCAAGCCTGTTACCGATGTTTTTGGTCATCTTCCATGATTTTGATCCATAAAGGAGGGTGCTGATCTCATTTGACTTGAAGATTCTCAGCTTGGTCTTCTGGCTGAAGTTTTTTGCCTTCCATGTGCCCCTGAGTGAGGTGAAGGCCTGGCTGGCTTTCGCCAGTCTGGCTCGAATCTCCACCTCCACATCCCTGGTGTTTGACATCTTGGACCCAAGATAGGTAAAACTGTCAACTTCCTCAATCTCTTCTCCATTTAGTTTGATGTTTTCTTGGACTCTGGTGTTCGCTCTCATACTTTTTGTTTTCTTTGCGCTGACCTTCAAGCCAAGGTTTCCAGCTGTTTCTGAGAAGGCATTTGTTTTCTCCTGCATGTCTTGGTGGCGGCGTGACAACAGGGCAATGTCATCAGCAAAGTCCAAGTCTTCCAGCATTGTTGTTGCTGTCATAGTCATGGTCCATTTGATCCCTCTCCTCTCTCTGTCGGTGGAATTCTTCATGATCCAGTCCATGGCCAGGATGAAGAGGAACGGCGACAGAATGCAGCCCTGCTTCAGCCCAGTACTGATGTTGAAGGGGGCTGTGAGCTCCATGTCACAAACCACCTGAGATTTGAAATCGCTGTACAGCATTGCAACGACCTGGACAAGTTTCGCAGGGACTCCGCAATGCCTCAGGATCTTCCATAAGGACTCACGGTGGATGCTGTCAAAAGCCTTCTCCAGGTCGATGAAGTTGATGTACAGCGGTGTGTTCCACTCGTTGCTCTGCTCCAGAATCTGACGCAGAGTGAAAATGAGTTCAGAGCAAGATCGCCTAGGGTGAAATCCTGCTTGCTGAGGCCGGAGGTCTTTCTCAACAGTTTCCGTCTGTCTTGACAAAACAATCTTGCTGAAGACCTTGCTGGTGAGGGAAAGAAGTGTTATACCCCTCCAGTTATTGCAGTCTCCAAGATCTCCTTTTTTGGGTAACTTGAAGATGAGCCCTGTCTTGCACGCATCGGGGATCTGTTCTGATTCCCAAACTTGCCTGAAGATTTCAATCAACATGGGAGCTGTCACATTCACATCTGCTTTCAACATCTCTGCTGTTATTCCATCTGCCCCTGGTGCTTTGCCGCTTTTCATTGCCTTGATTGCTGCTGTCACTTCTTCCAGGCTTGGCGGGTCTGTGCAGATGTCAAGGTCTGTATCTGCTGGCTGGATGTCTGCGAACTGAGGGGGGTCTGGTTTGTTCAGAACTGACTCAAAATGTTCTCTCCAGCGTTGTAGTTTTTCTGCCTCTCCCTCCACAACATTTCCGTTCATGTCTTTCACTGGCACTTCACTGTTTTTGAACCTGTTGTTCAGCTGTTTATTGATTTTATACCATGTCTTCAGGTCATTTTTTTCCTGCTGCTTCTTCTGCTTCATCTGCCAGTTTCTCTGTGTAGTCCCATTTGTCGGTTTTGATCATCCTCTTTACCTCTTTGTTTATTTCTGTATATCTTTGTCTGTGTTGTTCCTTCAGACGTTCAGATCTGGTGTTGTTGATTTTCTGCTTGGTTGACTATCTCTCGTCTATCCTTTTCCATGTCGCTTCTCTGATCCACTGTTTTAACTTTTTTCCTTGGAAGCCCAGTATTTTCTCTCTTGTTTCCTGTAAGACTCAATTGAAGTCCTCTAAGGTCATCTCCTGCTGGTCCTCTAGTGCCTGGAACCTGTTCTTTACTTCCACTACAAAGGCCCGTTTAGTGGCTGGGTCTTTCAGT
The DNA here is from genome assembly GCA_004794655.1 of Marisa cornuarietis. Classification (NCBI taxonomy): domain Eukaryota; kingdom Metazoa; phylum Mollusca; class Gastropoda; order Architaenioglossa; family Ampullariidae; genus Marisa; species Marisa cornuarietis. Next base: position 118,360 of record SMMW01000563.1, on the reverse strand, counting down.
CTGCCGGAGTCCACTCTGCGCTGACGTGCCCGTTTTCCTCGCGATCGACGTAGCTTCAGAGAAACTGCGGCTATCACAAGAGTGTGGTCACTGGCAACGTCTGCTCCTCTGTAGGCTCTGACATCTTGAAGTGAGCTCCTCCATCTTCGGTTGATGATGACATGGTCTATCTGGTTCTTTGTGATCCCGTCTGGTGATGTCCACGTTGCCTTGTAGATGTCTTTGTGTTGGAAGAGTGTTCCTCCAGTCAGTAGATTGTTTTCTTCACAAAAGTCTGCCAGTCTCTCTCCGTTGTCGTTGATGGTTCCAGTTCCATGCTTGCCCATGATATGCTCCCTGCAAGTATTGTCACTTCCCACCTTGGCATTGAGATCGCTTTCGATGACCAACATATCATGGGCTCGGACGCTCTCCGTGGCTGCCTGTAGCTGATCGTAAAAAGCATCCTTGTCTTCTGCCTCGTAGTCTTCTGTTGGTGCATAGCAAACTAGCACTGTCAGCTTGGTGTATTTTGAATGGAATCTTGCTCTCAGAAGCCTGGGTCCATAAGGCTTCCATTCCAGCAGTGTCTTTTCAGTTTTCCTATTGAGGAGTAGTGCTACTCCTTCAGAGTGTTGATTGTCTGATCTTCCTGAGAACAGGATAGTATGTCCTGATGCTAGTCTCCTTTTTCCCGTGCCGGTCCATCTGACTTCGCTGACTCCCAGGATGTCCAAGTTGTAATTGTCAAACTCCTTGACTAGTTGGGGCTACCTGCCAGTCTGATACAAGGTCTGGACGTTCCAGCTCCCCACCCTCAACTTCTGCTTCGGCTTAAGTAAATCCACCATCAGGGCGCCAGCTCCCTCTCGGGTTTGACTGTGGTCCGTTATAAGTCCAGTTCCCTGGTATGTTTCATTACCTTCACCATCCGTAATGAGTGCTCTTGTGTTGGTTTCTGTAATGTGCATTTTTTATATGATGGGGTTGTTAGCCCTACCACAACCTAATTTACCTCTAGGTGAGGTGTCCACCTTAGTTGCCTCTTACGACATGCCTGGCTGGACAGCAGGGACTAATTCTTACAATGCTCACTAGGCAACGGGGGGAAGGGGGTGGCCCACACCAACCAATCAATTGGTCGCTTAATGCCCTAGTTTTGCTAGAAGGGTGTGGCCAGAGTCAATCTGATCTTCATCAAACATGGGAAAATGCAGTAGAGAGCTTGAAATGACTTCAGACAGTGAAGATGAAGTGAGAGTAAGTCTGTCAAGGGGGCCTGGCCCTGTTTTCTTGTTATAAAGGGTGCAGACCTGGCCCAGCTGCTCTTGTCCCTCTCCCATTTCACAATTGTCAAAGTTTCTAAAATATTTCCTCAGTGTTTTCTTCTATCAATCATTGCTGGGATGTTAGAGATTGACATTAAGCTGAAACTGGCCTACCAGGGTCCAAAGGGTCGACCTCAAGAGAGATGGGAAGTGTGTACCTATAAACACTTTTTTTAAAATAACTTTCTGCTTACCGAAAATACCTCACTTCATCAAGGTCGGGTATTTGCAAGTCAAAGTCTCTCTTATCATTCCTTCTTGGTTGCACTGCTTCATCTGTCAACTGCCAAGGGGCTAGCTTCTGCAGTCCTAAGCCTGCAGTTTTTGCTGCAGTGGGTCTGGCCATCTTGCAGGTGAATATTCTTCAAGCACCCACTGTGCTAACTGTGACAGTTCTGATGTTGTGTCTTCCAAAGACTGTCTAAAATGGAAGAAAGAAGCAGCCATTCAACTGGATCTCTTGACAAGACCTGGAGAGTCTTCTGACCCAACTTCCTTCTCCCGTTCTTCTTTTATAGGACTTTAATTGGCACCACCCCTTGTAGGTCAGGGCAGTGAGTGATGCTAGGGGAGAGTTGTTGGAATCTGTTTTTATGGAAAGTGATCTCTGCATTTTAAATGTTGGCTCGAACACCTTCTGTCAGCCATACTGCAGCACTGTCAGCTGTTAATGTGTCAGTGGTCAGTTTAACATTATTATTAGACTTTAACTGGACTGTACAGGATGACTGGTGCGGCAGTGATCACTTTCCCATAATTTTACAATTTTTAACAACTCTGAAGCAAGAATTTTTATAATGGTGGGCGGAACTTGACTAAGGCAGATTGGCCTGCTTTTCAGGCCCTCTGCATCACCCACGTTTGCTGTAGCTCTAATTTTAATTTAGACACTGGTAATAATGATCAAGAATGCCCTGTGCAGGATTTTACAGCTGTTCTGTCTAAAGTTGCTTCAGCAACGATTCCAAAAGGACACAGAAACATCATCCAATTGTCTCTTGGTTCACAAAAGTGTGCCAGATGGCTCAGCATGTTCATAAGAAGGCTCAACAACTTGCCTTCCATCATCCCCCTCCCGAAAATGTGTTGAGTTTTAAACGCAGCCAGACACTGGCTTGCTGTATTTTGAAACAAAACAGAAAAGTTGCATGGCAGTACCATTGTTGATCGTCCCATCAAAGTGACTGCCCACAGATCTCTCAACTCCTCCAGGGGGGTCATTAGGTGTCCCGACCTTGCTGGGATGTCGGAATTTGACATCAAGTCAGAACTGGCATCCCAGAGGGTTACAGCAGTGCAGAGGGTCCACCTCAAGAGGGATTGAAACTCGATACCTACTAACACACTCTTTCTGACTTTTTGCCTTCCCAAATTACCCGAATCTATCCAGGTCGGGTATCTATGGGTCAAGGTATCTCTTTTTCATTCCATCTCCTTTGCGCTGTTTCAACTGTCAGCGTTATGGCCATGGGGCAAGCTCTTTTGCAGGTCCCAAGCCCGCTGCTTCCGCTGCAGTTAGGTTGGCCATGCTGCAGCTGACTGTTCCAAAAGCGCACACTGTGCTGTGACGGTGCGCACTCTGCCTCTTCAAAAGACTGCCCGAAGTGGAGGTAGGAGGCAACCATCTAGCGTGTATGCGCGGAATCTGGCATTTCGTATGCCGATGCAGGCCGTTGTGTGGTGGGTGACCCTTCTACATCAGGTTCCACCTCTTTTTCAGCAGTTGTTGCAAAGCGACCGTTAGTTTCTGTATCTATCCAGACGGACATGACATGGGTCTCTTCTGAGGGCCCAGTCCGTCCATCAAGCTATGCCTCCTCCTCCTTCTCCTGTAAACAGTGGTGGCACCCAGTCAACACAAGCATCTCAAACAACTCAAACATCACAGCCCAAACAAGCTTCACCAGTCATGAACACTACACGTCAACAAACACATAACACAAAATCACCAAACAACAAGAACACCACACCGCAAACAGACAAGAACACAAAATCAAAAGCAAAATCACCAGAAAAACCCATCACTCAGCACAAAACATCTGGGCCCACCACAGCTGAAGCTTCAGTCCCTGTTTCCAATCATTAAGCCACTCTTGGCGAGCAGGGGATGGACATGGATGAACGACGCTTAGCGTCGCCTTCTCCGTCCCACCGTCCCCTGCCTTCTCCTTCTCCATCTCCTGTTGCTCCTGTGAGGCGCTCTGCATCTTTCCCTCGCAGATAGAATGTCAACAATCCTTCAGTGGAACTGTCGAGGGATCCAAGCCAACTTTGAAGAACTTCGAATCTTAGCATCTCGTCTCTCTCTTGAGATCATAGCTCTTCAAGAGACTCTTCTACTACCTTCTACCCCTTTTTTCTTCAAAGGCTTTCACATTTTACGTCAGGACTCAAAGAATGACGTTCCTTCAGGTGGGACTGCTCTTCTTCTTTGTTCCCACTTCTGTTTAGCCAGATACCACTTTCTGCTCCTGTTCAAACTGTTGCTGCCCGGGTTACTCTGGGCAAACTTTCACTGTTTGCAGTATCTATCTTCCTTCATCGGCTCGGATCTCCCGACAAGACATTGAGGGTCTTCTGACCCAACTTCCTCCTCCCATCCTTCTTTTGGGGGACTTCAACGGACACCATCCCCTGTGGGGCAGGACATTGGGTGACACCAGGGGGGAGTTGTTAGAATCCATTTTTATGGAAAGGGATCTGTGCCTTCTAAACGACGGCTCAAACACCTTTTGCCGTCCTTCCTGTGGCACAGTCTCTGCTGTGGATCTGTTGGTCGTCAGCCCCACACTACTACTTGATTTGAACTGGACAGTTTATGACGACCTGTGTGGCAGTGACCACTTCCCAATAGTTTTACAGCTCTTAACTCCTCTAGAGCAGGAAGGTACTTTCCGTGATGGTGGGTGGAACCTGTCTAGAGCAGACTGGCCTGCTTTTCAGGCCCTCTGTAACACCCGCCTTTTCTCAGGCTCTAGTTTTGACTTAGATGTAGTGGACTCTAGGGACGATCCTACATTACATCCTATTCACCAGTTTACCTCTAACTGAGATAGCTTTAGAAACAATCCCTAGACGAGGACTACGAAATCGCCGACCACGTGTACCGTGGTTTACTGAGGAGTACTGGGTGGCCCAGCTTACCGTGCTGTTTTCGGACCTCAGCGTGCTGCCCGGTATGCCATTCGTACCAAGGAGCAAAAACCAGTATCACTCCATGTTGCACCTCACTTGCAAGCAGCCGAAGTAGATATTCAGCAGGTAGAGACTCTCCCTCTCTTACCAGCTCTTCCTTGGACTCTTCCTGTTCCAGAGATCCGTCTTGATCTTTGCGCTTTCAAGAAAGGTGACACCTGTGATCTCATCTTTCTCCAGCGTTTTCAAGAACTACTTTCTGACTATCCTAGTTTCTGTTCTATCTTTACAGATGGCTCCAAAGTCCTGTACGGTGGCCCTGTGGCTGCGGCAGCATTTCCGTCCTGCCAACCGCAACAGGCCTCTTCTGCCCGACTTGCGGATGGCTGCTCTATCTTTTCTGCGGAACTTCATGCCATCTTGCTAGCCTTGCAACATGTTCACCGCTCTTTGGAGCAAAACTTTCTGATCATTTCAGACTATCGGCTCTCCAAGCCCTTCTTTCCCAACGTTTCGACCACCCCCTGGTGGTCCAGATTCATACAATCCATGCAGCCTTACTCCAATGGAAAAAAAGACATTGTTTTCATCAGGGCTCCTGGCCATGCAGGTATCCCAGGCAATATTTGAGCGGACCAGGCCGCCAAGGCTGCATGTCTGTCTCCTGGTAAACTACTCTCGATAGTATCAGCAGACTGTAAATCTGTCCTCTCGGCCTATGTTCAGTCCCTGTGGCAACGCCACTGGGACACTCTGGGCCAAAATAAGTTACATGCCACCCTTCCCTCTCTTTCAGAACGTCTTCCTTCCTGCCGTTCTGTGCAGCGGGAGGAGGTAGTTCTTACCAGATTAAGGGTAGGACACACCAATGCCATGCAGTCGCACCTCTTACAAGGTGAACCACCTCCAGTTTGTCCTTGGTGTCAAGGAATTTTGAGTATTGTACATGTTTTTATAACTTGTCCTGGACTCTAGAGTATCCCGGATTATCCGCCAGCAGTTTTTACTGTAGACTCTTTGTTTTCTTTTTTTATGTCTGTCCCATCGGCAGCTATCTTTACATTTTTAAGGAGGATAGGGCTTTACCATAAGATTTATGTTTTTATAATTTCATTGTTTTTGGTGTTTTGGTTTGTTGGTGGCTTTTTGGGCCACAACACCCATTTTTATGTCACTCACTCTTTTATGTTGTTTCTGCTCCTGTTCTCGCTGTGATATAGCCTTAGTTGCTGGCACGGTGTTAAACACAAATAACCAACCAACCAGCTATCTTTACATTTTTAAGGAGGATAGGGCTTTACCACAAGATTTAAGTTTTTATAACTTTATAGTTTTTGGTTTGTTGGTGGCTTTTTGGGCCACAACACCCATTTTTCAATGTCACTCCCTCTTTTATGTTGTTCCTGCTCCTTGAGTTGGTTTTTTAAGATGTTATAGTTATAATACTTAGGGGTTTGTCCCTAAACATTTTAAAGCAAAATTACTTTTCTTGCTGTGATATAGCCTTAGTTGCTGGCATGGCGTTAAACACAAATAACCAAACCATCAGCCAGAACAAGTTACATTTCCCTTCCCAGTCTTTTGGATTGCCTGCCTTCATGCCGTCCTGTGCGGCAGGAGGAAGTAGTTCTCACTAGACTAAAGTTAGGACACACCTGTGCCTTGCAGTCGCACTTTTTACAAGATGAACCCCCACGAGGTTGTCCTTGGTGTCTGAATTTTTACAAAGTACATGTTTTAACACATTCTCCTGGGCTCCAGAGTATTCGACAGCAGTTTTTTTTTAAGACTCTTTATTTTTCTTATTTAGCTCCATCCCAGCAGCAGCTATTTTTTTGTTTTTAAAAAGCACGTGGTTTAAGGTTTTTATATCTTGTTAGTTTTTGGTTTTGGATTCTGGTTTTTTTAAGCCACATCTTTTTTTTACACATCACCTACCGTTCTATGTAGTTGTAGTTGTTCCTTAGTTTGGCAGTTCTGTTAAGGACGCTATCATGGGGTTTCTTGGTTTATAACCATTTAGCACCACGATGTGAAACCACTCTAACCAATCTAACCTTCACTTGCCATGATATAGCCTTAATTACTGGCACAGCATAAAACTCAAAAAAAAAAAAAGGTCTCTCATGCCTTCTGCAGTGGGCAGAGCATTATGGTCTGTTCTAACCAGGATGTGCCTTCAGCACTTTTGTTGTTTTTTTTCTGGTCCTTGTGCTTTTCCATTCTTATATTTGTGCTGTTGGTATCTCAGCTTTGTTGAGTTTACCACAATTATTCACCTTTTTTAAATCGCTGTTCTGGGTAATAAGACAGTGAAAGAATTCTTCCAATTGTTCAGCTGGCTTGCTTTGCAATGAAATAGTTACTTATGTAATCTGAAAATTAAGGACATTGTATTTTGTGACAATGTCAGATGCCCTTTGTTTAAAACTTGTGTTTGAATTTACAGGTGAAAAAAGTTGAAGATCTTTTGAAAATGAGGGATGATGCAGAAGAAATTACCAGTGTTTCTGAAACAGAGAAAAGAACGAACATTAATCCTCAGATTTCAACAGCTCCCAGCAATATATCTGTTGGAATGCCCATCAGCAGCTCTTCCATGGGAATCACTGTTCCTCTGGGCTGCCAGGTTACATTATTACGAAATGCAGCTGGCAGTCCTCGTCAGATAATTCCCAGCACTCCTACATTGGCAAGACGCTACATTCCCCTCCTGCCTCAGCAGTTGCAGCAGTTGCAGCTCCAGCAGCAGCAACACCAGCAGACCCAGCTAACGTTTCCTTCTTGTACTGTAGGTGCAAGCAGTATTAATGGAAGCAAGGGAATAACATTTACTGGAGAAACAAATGGTATTGACACCTCATCCCATGAATACATTGTTCATCAGCTGCCAGGATCTGGTAATCGTGTTTTACTGAGTTCTGGTCGTTATGCTACTATTGATCCTAGCATGCTTGGCCCAGTTAATGCTCTCATGGCTGTTGCCAATCAGCGTCCTTTACCAACACCTGACACTGAAGATTCTTCCATCCAGGTAGCAGATACCTCTTCTCATGGATCAGACCCAGAGATCGTCAAGAAGAAGCGGCGCAAGAAGATGACTGATAAACCATTATCAGAGCATGTGGAAAAGCCTGTTGTTGAAGACAAAATGCAGAAGAGAGGAATGAAGGAGAGAGCTCCTGCATTAATGCAGCAACTTGCTCATAAAGTCCAGAGGAATGTAGAAAATGCCATGCAGCTTGAGAAGCCATTGTCAACATTGCATAAGCAGAATGGAAACAGTACAAGTGTCCAGGAGGTCTTGTGAAACTGCCAGTTTTTATATGTGCTACAACGTACATCATTCAAACTATGTGCTAGAAACCGCAGAAAAATTTAGGTACTTTCAGTATGCCTAGTTCATTTTCAGAGCTTTGATTGTGTTTAAAATGTTACAGCTTTGGGTGATTCGCGGGTTGGGATGTTGGGTGTGACTGTTAGTAAGACATGCTTGTGCACATTTACAGTCATGCAGATGCTTATAGCTACAACGTGAGATCATACATTAAATGAGTTGAAAGAAAAGTAAATTGTAGATTTGCAAATGTGTGTGTGTTTGAATATATATCTGACCCGCCACCACGCAATGAGTCTTAAGTTGCACATAGCAGTTTCATAGTAGAGGCCCAGAAAGATGATTAGGGTCAAATTTGTGCCATCAGACTTGCACACTTCAAACCTCTATAACTCAATTAATTTTAGGACTAGAATAATAACTTGAGTATCAAAAGAAAGATCAAAACCTGTACATTTTAAAAATGTACAATTAGCAAAATCTCAGATTTCTGACTTAAGATTCATTCTGTGGTGGTGGGTCACATATATGTATAGTGAAGAAAAAAAATGACCATTTATCATTTAATTATTCAGCAGCAGCATTTTCTTTATGAACTAGCAGGCAGGCAGGCAATAGCTTCTAAACACGAAAAAAGCAACCATCCTTTTTGTAACAACTGGTGGTGTTCTGGTGATATCCATGGTTGAATTATTTAAAATGGCACAGAGACACAAATTGTCTTTAATAGTACTTACTCAAAATTGATTATTTATGGTGCTGAAAAGCTGTGGAACACCCTTCCTTTTAATATCTGTCATTGAATATTTTAAATATACATTAAAAACACATCTCTTCTATGAGCACTACTCCTAAACACAGACCACTTCCAACCTGTTCTCACTTTCTCCCTCTCACTCCTTTTATATCTTGATCTGTCCTTCCAATATTTATTAACTTTTTTTTATTTAACTTAGGTTAATTTGGCTGAAAGTTAATTTATAAAATATGACTTAGTGTGAGAAATCTTCAGTCTGTAACATTCTAACAGAACAAGTAATAAAAAAAAAACGTGTCTGACATGTCTGATGGAGCTGTGAGAGAGCCTTCAGAGGAATTTAAACGGATTCACCTTTTCACATTAAATTCGGTAAGTAAACATCATTATGTATGCATTTCCATCCCATTTTTCACTAGGTTTGCTGTGTAGTCACTGCAGGGGTTTTGGGTACGTTACCAGCCTGCCATGTAGTTTAGAATTTTCAGACCAGCCCATTAAGAGAAAACTTTACCCACCCCTAACTTCTAAACTTGCCATAACTTTTACAATCACCTTTATATTTTGTTTAAATTGGTTAAAGCACTAGGTTGAAAGATTGTAAGTGTGCATCATCTGCAGGGGCTGCTTGATCTTACTCTATGAACTAGTTAAGAATACCCTAAACTTCAACAGTTGAGAGTTATTCACACAGCATGACTAATACTATGACAAAATAAAACTTTATTTGTCCCAGAGGGCAATTCGGGGGCAGCTCGATAACCAAGCATAAAAAACCACCACAGCACATTCGTATGCACCAAGCAGACTCTCACATTCATGTTTCATTCGCACATCACCATTCAATACGGCTGAAACAACAAAGGACAACCTCCGTCTGTTGGTCCTGCATGCAGGTATACAAAATCAGCGGCTCGATGGGAGCTGGAAAAATTCTCTCGCGAAATGTCTACCTGTTATACAGAGTCTGAAGAGCACTCTGAGCTGTCCCAATGACTAAGGAGCAGGTGGATACCACACATGTAAGCTGCTCTTGTCCTTCACCGATAAACTTTTGTAGAAACAGATAAACGAGGACAGCATGCTCTGTGTGATCTATAAAAAAAGCTGAAGAAATTGGTGGGAGACAGAGAAAGACTCCAGCTTCTGGAGAAGGAAGAGGCACTGTTGAGTCTTCTTCACGACAGTTTGACTGTTGACATCCCAGCAAAGTCGCCTGTTGAAGATGGTGCCCAGGTATTTAAAAGCTGAAACAATTTCCACCTCTTTGTTGTGGATGACACTTACAGGACTTGGTAGAGAATTGCAATGGAAATCAAAGACAATCTCTTTTGTCTTACTCACATTAAGTTCTAAGAAATTGTCATCGCATCAGGCAATAAATTCATCCAAAGCTACACCGTGGGTATCTACTGGCCCGCTAAGGAGAGACAGCAGTGCAGTGTCATCAGAGAATTTGACGAGATATTGACTCTCATGGTTACTGCGACAACTGTTGGTATACAAAATAAACAGAAGCGGAAATAAAACACAGCCTTGAGGTGAGCTGGTGCACATTGTGATTGAGTCGGAATAAGTGCCATTGACAAGTAATCGTTGCTGCCTGTCAACCAAAAAGTGAATGATCCATGACACTAGCTGATGGTGAAAGGAAACCTCGTCAAGGAGTCTTCTAGCTAGGATATGTGGCTGAATGGTGTTGAAGGCCGATGAGAAGTCAGCAAACAACAGTCGTGCATGGGCTTGTGGATTCTCCAGGTGTTTAATTAAAGTGTGGAGAATGAATAGTTTAGCATCATCAACACTTCGTTTGGACTGGTATGCAAATTTAAAGGGGTCAAAGTAATTGTTAGTGGCTTTTACAATCAATGTTTTGATGATTGTCTCCAATACTTTCATGACCAACGATGTTAAGGCCACTGGTCTAAAGTCGTTGAAATGCTGGGCTGAAGCTTTCTTCGGAACTGGGACAATGGTAGACAATTTCCAAGCAGCAGGGATGGAGAGTGAATCCACAAAGTGCTGAAAAAAGTATTGGAAAATGCCTCCAAGCTGGTGTCCGCAGAAACGTAATGTTCTGCCGCAAATACCGTCTGGACCAGAAGCCTTGGGAATGATTACTCGCTGAAACAGCTCCACAACTTGTTCTTGACAAATCTCAACCCTCTGGACAGGATGAAGAAAACTTAGCTGAACTTTAATTTTCGCGGAAAAGTCATGAGTCTCAAAACGAACAAAGAAAGCATTAAGAGCAATGGATAGGGCCGTACTGTCAACGCCTGAGATCTAGATTTTGGCTTTCGACCCCTTAAGCTGATCTTCAACATTTGCCATGTTCTTGAGTCCCTGCCAAGCTGCTTGGATGTTACCTGTACCAAACTGACTATTAGTCTTATAATACACCTTGGCGTGACGGATAACATTACGGACCTCTCTATGTACCAGTTTCTTGTCTTGGGCAGAACCCGCGAAGAACCCATTTCTTTTCATTATGATGCCAGGTATCCATTCGGAAGAATGCTCATTGCGCAGCAAAAACAAAAAAAATTAAAAAATAAGAAAAAAATTAAGTAAATAAATAGATAAACACCAGGAAAGTAAAAAAAATAAAGACAGAAGTGTTGCTTGGTTGTTGAAGTCCGTCTTAAATAAACAGATGGGTCTTCAGTTTTTTTCGAAACGTGGTTACTGAGATGATGGTGGACAGTGACGACGGCAGAGCATTCCACAGTTTAGGTGCCGCATTTTTGAAGGTCCTGGCTCCAGTGCGCTTCTTGTTTGTGTCTTCCACTGCAGGGAGACAGAAGCGTGACTGGGAGCCAGAGCGCAGGCCACGTGACGGCTGGTAAGGAGGGACTACCTCTTGTAAATAGTCAGGAGCAGTTTTAAACATGCAGGACTGTGCAATCGAAAGCACTTTGTGATCAATGCGCTTGTTCACTGGGAGCCAGTGAAGGCTCTGTAGGATAGGGGTGATGTGCACAGTGGACGACTTTGCACGGGTGACAATCCTGGCGGCTGTGTTCTGAACTCTTTGGAGTCGATCCAACTGCATAGCAGGTATACCCCACAATGCACTATTGCAGTAGTCTAATCTGGATATGATGGTAGCCACAGCAAGTGAGTTGGCAGCAGCTTGAGTCAGCATGGGCCGTAGTCTACCTAGAGTCCTCAAAAAGTAGTAGGATTTTTCCACAACAGAACTAATATGGTTACACATGGAGAGCTCTGCATCAATAAACAGCCCTAGGTCCCGTACACAGTCAGCAAAGGCTATGGAGGCGTCACCGACCTGCACGGCACTAATGCCGATCTGCTCCCTTCTGGCCTTGGGGCCGCACAGTAACGCTTCTGTCTTGTCGTCGTTGAGTTTAAGACGATTCCTGGTCATCCAGGCCTTCACCGCGACACAACAAGATTCAAGTCGTTGAAGCACATTCCTAGCCACTGTTGGGTCGGGGGGAAAACTGTTCAGAATCTGTGTATCATCCGCAAAGAACTGACGTCCCATCTGAAAGCGTTCAATTACCTGTCCAAGCTGTGAAGTATATACCGAAAATAATAATGGACCCAGAACGGATCCCTGTGGCACGCCACACACCAGAGGAACTGCCACAGAGCTTGCACTGCCGACAATCACTCTCTGAGATCTATCGGCAAGATAGGAGTCGATCCACTGCAGCGCAGCGCCCTGGATACCAGCCTCTGACGACAGTCTCTGGAGCAGCAGGCGGTGGTTGATGGTGTCAAATGCACTACTCAGATCGAGTAATACTAACAGCACTAAGTTGCCAGAGTTGACACTACAAAGAAGTTAAGCACTGGTTTTAGGCTCTTGGTCACCCAGGGTTTGTTGTTAGGAAAAAGCACAAACTGTTTTGATGGAATGGTGCAAACCAGTAGAAATGTTCTTAAAACCCTTAGCTAAAGAAAAAGGAGAGAGGGACGAGAGTGGCTGGGCCAGCTCTGCCCCTCCACAAGAAAACACAATACTCTCTCTCTCTCTCACCTCATCCTCACTGTCTGAAGACTTGATCTCATGTATGCGTTTCCCCATAATGAAAGTAATTTGTTTTGTTCCTTCTGCTCCCCAGCTGTTACGGATAGAAGTATGGATGTTGATAAACGTAATTAAATTGAGCGAGGAAGCATAAGTCCCATAGCTCGTTTATAGGTCCTAAATCTGTGGTGCCAGCCTCTCCAAGAAACAAAGTCTTTGGAGTCAAGATATTTCAAGTAAACACTTTATTTATTTATTAATCTGCTATTCAAACGGTGACACACGCCTGACACAACTCTGGCCACAGCGACACACGCTGGCTAAAGGCGACCCGCGCCTTCACAACAAACTAGCGGCGACACGCCCTCAAAAATCCTCTACCTTGCTCCGACTCTCTGCTACTCCCTAATCCTCTATTATATCCTTCCTCCTCTTCTTGAACACTCACTCCCCCACTGCTTAAATACGAAGTACAAACAGCTCTAGAAACATCCAGCATCTATTCGTCACGCCCGCGCTCTCTCGCACCGAACATTCCAGTTATAATAGCTTGCGTCACTCACACTCGTTCACACACTCGCTAGAATGATCTAGATTCTAGACGCGCTTAGTTACAGTCGCGCGGCCGACCGGCAGGTCAATCGGGGTCAGATATCTCATCAAAGCGCTGGTGGCACCGGTGACACCTCACACAGACCGCTACAGCATTTAATTTGTAACACCACCCACTACGGAACTCAATAAGGGAATGAGATAGAGTGGTAACATTTAGGGCATTTCCAGCAGGGTTGCTCCAGGGATATAGAAGAAGTATAAAAGGTCCGAGCCAAAGAGGTGTGTTGGTATGATGAGCTGCAACCCATCAGGGGCCTCAACCTCCAGGATCCCATCCTCCCATGACACTTGTTTGTTTATTTGTTTGTGTTTAACGCCGTGCCAGCAACTAGGTCTATATCACGGCGAGAACAGTTATTTTGCTTTAAAATGTTTAGGAAACCAACCCCTACGTATTATAACCATAACATATTATAACCAACACAAGGAGCAGAAACAACATAAAAGAGGGAGTGACATTGAAAAATGGGTGTTGTGGCCCAAAAAGCCACCAACGAACCAATTACTAAAAACTTTGAAGTTATACAAAAGCTTAAACCTTCTGATAAAGCCCTATCCTCCTTAAAAATGTAAAGATAGCTGCAGATGGGACGGACCTAAACAAAGAAAACAAGGAGTCTACAGTAAAAAACTGCCGGCGGGTACTCTGGAGTCCAGGACAAGCAATCAAAACATGTTCAACACTCAAAACTCCCTGGCACCAGGGACAAACTGGTGGTGGATCACCTTTCAAGAGGTGCAACTGCGTGGCATAGGTGTGCCCTACCCTTAATCTGGTAAAAACTACCTCCTCCCACCACACAGGACGGCATGGAGGCAGGCGTTCTGAAAGAGAAGGAAGGGTGGCATGTAACTTATTTTGGCCCAGAGTGTTCCAGTGGCGTTGCCCCAGGGACTGAACATTGTTTGTTTGTGTTTAACGCCGTGCCAGCAACTAGGGCTATATCATGTCGAAAACAGTTAATTTACTTTAAAATGTTTAGGAACCAACCCCTAAGTATTATAACCATAACGTCTCTAAAAAAAACAACACAAGGAGTAGGAACAACATAAAAGAGGGAGTGACATTGAAAAATGGGTGTTGTGGCCCAAAAAGCCACCAACAAACCAAAACACCAAAAACTATGAACTTATAAAACCTTATGATAAAGCCATATCCTCCTTAAAAATGTAAAGATAGCTGCAGATGGGACGGACCTAAACAAAGAAAACAAGGAGTCTACAGTAAAAAAACTGCCGGCGGGTACTCTGGAGTCCAGGACAAACAATCAAAACATGTTCAACACTCAAAACTCCCCAGCACCAAGGACAAACTGGCGGTGGTTCGCCTTTCAAGAGGTGCGACTGCGTGGCATAGGTGTGTCCTACCCTTGGTCTGGTAAGAACTACCTCCTCCCGCCGCACAGGAGGGCATGAGGGCAGGCGTTCTGAAAGAGAGGGAAGGGTGGCATGTAACTTATTTTGGCCCAGAGTGTCCCAGTGGCGTTGCCACAGGGGCTGAACATAGGCCGAGAGGACAGATTTACAGTATTCTGATACTATCAAGAGTAGTTTACCAGGATACTGACATGCAGCCTTGGCGGCCTGGTCCGCTCGAACATTGCCTGGGATACCTGCATGGCCAGAAGCCCAGATGAAAACAATATCTTTTTTCGTCGGAGTAAGGCTGCATGGATTGTATGAATCTGGACCACCAGCCTGGTCTGCTCGAACATTGCCTGGGATACCTGCATGGCCAGGAGCCCAGATGAAAACAATGTCTTGTTTTCGTCGGAGTACGGCTGCATGGATTGTATGAATCTGGACCACCAGGGGGTGGTCGAAACATTGGGAAAGAAGGGCTTGGAGGGCCGATAGTCCAAAATGATCAGAAAGTTTTGCTCCGAAGCGCAGTGAACATGCTGCAAGGCTAGCAAGATGGCGTGAAATTCCACAGAGAAGATAGAGCAGCCATCCGCAAGTCGGGCACAAGAGGCCTGTTGCGGTTGGCAGGAAGGAACTGCTGCTGCAGCCACAGGGCCAGCGTTCGGGACTTTGGGGCCATCTGTAAAGATAGAACAGAAAGATGAGATCACAGGTGTCACCTTTCTTGAAAGCGCAAAGATCAAGACGGATCTTTGGAACAGGAAGAGTCCAAGGAGGGGCTGGTAAGAGAGGGAGAGTCTCTACCTGCTGGATATCTACTCCGACTGCTTGCAAGTGAGGTTCAACACGGAGTGATACAGGTTTTAGCTCCTTGGTACGAATGGCATACCGGGCAGCACGCTGAGGTCCGAAAACAGCACGGTAAGGGTTTCCAGGATGAGCTTTTAAGCGACAGACATAGGACAGCATGAGTTTCAGACGACGGAAAGAAAGTGGAGGCTCACCAGCTTCTGCATACAAGCTTTGTACAGGAGTGGTGCAGAAGGCACCCAAACAGATGCGGAGCCCTTGATGGTGAATAGGATCAAGAATTTTGAGATATGATTCTCGAGCAGAGCCATAGATGATGGATCCATAGTCTAACTTGGAGCGGACCAGGGCACGATACAGGCGAAGCAGGACCATGTGGTCCGCCCCCCCCCCCCCACCTGACATGGCCAACTACTCGAAGAACGTCCAGGGCTTTCTGGCATAATAGGCGTAAAGATTTGATATGAGGAAGAAAAGAAAGCTTTCTGTCAAAGATGACCCCAAGAAATTTTACTTCCTGGACCACTTTGAGCACCGTGCCGTTGACAGAGATAGATGGGTTTGGAAACATGCCTCGTAGTTTACAAAAGTGGATGCATACTGACTTCGTAGGAGAAAATTTGAAGCCATTCTCTGTCACCCAGATGAGTCAGCAGCTGATATGGAATGTTGTCTAGGCCAGGTGCAGAGTCCTTGCACTTTTGAAAGGTCTGTTGGAGTTCATTAACCCGCTGACTCCGTAGCGCCAGTTTACTGGCTTACCTGGTAGAGAGCGATGAGCTCTGCTCCACGATCGTGATTTTCTCTTTGCACGATTGTGGCCCTACTGGCAGAACACAAAGTTTTGCCCAGAGTAACCCAGGCAGCAACTGCTTGAAGAGGAGTAGAAAGTGGTATTTGGCTAAACAGAAGGTGGGAACAAAGAAGAAGAGCAGTCCCACCTGAAGGAACGTCATTCTTCGAGTCATGACGTAAAATGTGAAAGCCTTTAAAAAAAAAGGGGGTAGAAGGTAGTAGAAGAGTCTCTTGAAGAGCTATGATCTCAAGAGAGAGAAGAGATGCTAATATTCGAAGTTCTTCAAAGTTGGCTCGGATCCCTTGACAGTTCACTGAAGGATCGTGGACATGATTTATCTGTGTGGGTATGACGCAGAGCGCCTCACAGAAGGAGGAGAGGGCAGGGGGCGACGGGATGGAGAAGGTGACTCAAGACGTCGCTCGTCCACGTCTATCCCCTGCTCGCCAAGAGAGGCAAAACGGTCTGACACAGGGACTGAATTTGCTACTGTGGTGGCCCCAGATGTTTTTTGTTGTGGAGTGTGTCTGGTGATTGTTTTTTCTTGTGTGTCTTTCTTATTTGTCTGTGATGTAGTGTTTTTGCCTTTTGGTGATTTTGTGTTTCGTGTTTGTTGCCGTGTGGGTCTGATTGGTGAGGTTTGTTTGGTTGTTGGCACTTGTGTGGTCTGCGTTGTTTGCGATGACTTGGAGCCACCACTGCTTGCAGAAGGAGGAGGAGGAAGCATGGTTTGATGGACTGGGACAGGCCCCTCAGAAGAGATCCATGTCATGTCCGTCTGGACAGAGAGGCTGACGGTCTTTTCGCTACGCCTGCCGAGTAGGGAGTAGAGTTTGCAGTAGGAGATGCTCCTGAGGGGCCACCCACTACGCGATGGCGAGCATCGGTGTAGATGCCAGATTCCGTGCGTACACGTTGGATGGGTGCCTCTTCCTTCCACTTCGGGCAGTCCTTTGAAGAAGCAACATGGGGACCGTCACAATTTGCACTTTGGCAATTTGGCGCTTTGAGAACAATCAGCCGCAGCGTGGCCAGTCCCGCCATAGCAAAAGCAGCGGGCTTGGGAGTTGCAGAAGCTAACAATGGAAAAGGTATGAATAAAATACCCAACCTCAATGAAGTCGGGTATTTTGGCAAACAGATGGTCAGAAAGAGAGTGTTGGTAGAAATAGTTTTCCCATCCCTCTTTAGGTTCACTCTTTTTACGGCTGTGACCCCCTGGGATGCCAGTTCAGTCTTGATGTCAAGCTCTGACATCCCAGCAGGGTCCAAATGACCCCCCTGGAGGAGTTGAGGGATCTATGTGCTGTAACCTCAATGGGGCGGTCAACAAACTGCTTACCATGCCATCAGCGCAGGGCCCCCAAGGCCTTCTGGTTAGCGCACTGGACGAGGAATTGTCCAGTACGTAACCGTTTGATGGATGTAAATCCTGTTGATATTTTTGATGGAAAAAGAAGACAGCAGAGCGCTGACAGAAGATAGGAAAGATAAAACTGAAGGGTGACTGGGAGAGGGTCTGCTAGAAAAAGAGTATAGGTGAAAGAGAATAGAATGAGAAACGGATGGGCCAGATTAATCACCCAGTCAGAGAGAGGCTAGGTGTTCAGCTGTGGCATGAGAAGCAGCCCCCTATGGCGTAGGGAAGTGTGATGGAAAATGAACACAAAAAATGACCAATAGATCCAGTTTAAGTGTCTAAAATCAACGAGACAATACATCTTTGCTTAACAGGTTATATGATGTTGAAGATAGAAGATACCTGTTGCTATTGTAACTAAACATAACAGACAACATTTTTACCCTTGGTTCCTTTTGGACCCATGTCATGTTCAAGCACTTGTAAAAATTAATTCAATGCAATACAATGTAATAATAACTTGAATTTTATTTCTTGCAAGGTTACTCATCAGTGTCCAACGACATCAAATTGTCTCCCTCATTCTTTATAGAAAAATTTCCACAAATCAAGTGGTATGTACAATAAAACACAACAAAAAGACAAAAATAATCAAAGCACTTTGATATATCCAGCATCTCCTGTGCAAAAACAAAACAAAACAAAAAAACCCCACAAATCCACATTAAAAAAAATAAAGATAAGAAAAACAAATGCAAAACTTTTGTCCTCTTCATTTGCAATGTGACATTACCCCAACTCCACCACAAAAAGGGAACTTTTTTGCAGGAAGTGCTTTTGCAACCAACAAAAAAACTACCCTAAAATAAAATGCTGCTGATATGAATGTATTCTTCATGTAGGTAAATGTGTATGAGGATTAATTTCTACAGGCATTTATCAAATCCACTGAAGAAAATCCTGAGTTTAATTTTTCATTTGATATAATAATCTTTTGGATAAATAATGACAAAGGAATATTGGAATCTATATCAAATTATAAATTTGATCAGAGTAATATCATTTTCCAGCAGAAATTAAATAATGCAATACTAAAACAGGTAATTGTGGTACATTTTGTCAAGCAAAGAACAAAAGGCTTTAGTTCTCGGGAACTTCTTGTTCAGCAGCTGGCTCATACTGTTGAACCTGTAAAACGTAATGATATGCTTCAATAAAAATGGTAAAATACAGCACCAAACACATCACTGTAAATCCAAAGAAAAGTTTTAAATTTAAAATTAAACAAAAATTTTGAACCAAATTGTTTGTCATTTATAACTCATATCTTTAAGGAAACCAATTCTAACATTTCATAAAGTTATTGTTAACACATTTCTGACATGATTTTTTCCCCCTAAAAAGAAAAAGCCAGCAGCTAATGCTATATCATGGTAAGAAGTAATTAAAACATGCACAACAGTAAAAATTCCCTGACACCCATTGATAAAAAAACTCACCAAGAGACAGACACAACAGTTATATCCCAATAAAAGCCATCAAGAGCAGGAGAATTTTAAGAGTAGATTTAGTGTAAAAATGGTTGTTGTGGCCAAAAAGGCCACCAACAAACCAAAACCCAAAAACCAACAATTAACAGGATATAACAACTTAAATCTTATGAAAGAGTCCTATCCCTTTTAAAAATGTAAAAATTGCTGCCGATGGGATGGACCTAAACAAGGTAAACAAAGAAACTGCTGTGAAAAAAGGCGGTGGTTCACCTCGTAAGAGGAATGATTGCGTGGCATAGGTTTGCCCTAACCTCAGTCTAGTAAGAACCAGCTCCTCCTGCCGCACTGGGCAGAATGGAGGCAAGCGGTCAGAAAGATTGGGAAAGGTGGCAAGTAGATTGTTTTGGCCCAGAGTGTCCCAGTGACGTTGCCACAGGGACTGAACATAGGCCGTGAAGATAGATTTGCAGTTGGCTGATACAAGTGACTTTAACTGATCATGCAACTAGCAAGCGGCCTTGGCCGCCTGGTCCGCTCAGACATTGCCAGTAATACCAGCGTAGCCATTGTTTGTTTGTTTGTTTTTAACGCCATGTCAGCAACTAGGGCTATATCACGGCGAGAACAGTTACTTAGCTTTAAAAAGTTTAGGGACCAACCCCTAAGTATAATAACCATAACATCTTAAAAACCAACACAAGGTGCAGGAACAACATAAAAGAGGGAGTGACATATGGGTGTTGTGGCCCAAAAAGCCATCAACAAACCAAAAAACCAAAAACAATGAACTTATAAAACCTTAAATCTTGTGGTAAAGCCCTATCCTCCTTAAAAATGTAAAGATAGCTGCCGGTGGGATGGACCTAAACAAAGAAAACAAAGAGTCTACAGTAAAAAACTGCTGTCGGACACTCTGGAGTCCCGGACAAGCAATCAAGACATGTTCGACACTCAAAAGACAGGGAAGGGTGGCATGTAACTTATTTTGGCCCAGAGTGTCCCAGTGGCGTTGCCACAGGGACTGAACATAGGCCGAGAGGACAGATTTACAGTCTGCTGATACTATCGAGAGTAGTTTACCAGGAGACCAACATGCAGCCTTGGCGGCCTGGTCTGCTCGAACATTGCCTGGGATACCTGCATGGCCAGGAGCCCAGATGAAAACAATGTCTTTTTTCGTCGGAGTAAGGCTGCATGGATTGTATGAATCTGGACCACCAGGGGGTGGTCGAAATGTTGGGAAAGAAGGGCTTGGAGAGCGGATAGTCCGAAATGATCAGAAAGTTTTGTTCCAAAGAGCGGTGAACATGCTGCAAGGCTAGCAAGATGGCGTGAAGTTCCGCAGAGAAGATAGAGCAGGCATCCGTAAGTCGGGCAGAAGAGGCCTGTTGCGGTTGGCAGGACGGAAGCGCCAAATCTGGACAGACAGATTTCAAGATGGAATCTATTTTAATGTTAAAAAGGGTAGGTGATAGTATGCTGCCCTGCGGGACGCCCATTTCCTGTTCTTGAGGATCAGAAAGGACAGATCCCACACGAACTTGAAAGAGCCGTTGAGAGAGAAAGTTCTTAATGAAGAAAGGCATACGACCCTGGAAGCCAATGGCGTGAAGGTCTAACAGAATACCTTGCTTCAAGGTGGTGTTGTACGCCTTCTCCAAGTCAAAGAAAACTCCTAAGGCGTGTTCCTTGTTGACAAACGCATTCCTAACAAAAGTTTCAAAACAGACCAGATGGTCTAGGGTACTGCAGTATTGTCTAAAGTCACACTGCAGGTTGGAGAGGAGACCACGAGATTCCAGTTGCCAGGTTAGCCAGGCATTCACCATTCGTTCTAAGGTTTTGCATAGACAACTAGTGAGAGCAATGGGCTGGTAAGAGTTGGTATCAGACGGATCCTTTCCCGGTTTTGGGATAGGCACCACGACTGAATCTCTCCACGAGGGAGGAAAACAGCCGGACACCCAAATAAAGTTAAAGATGTTTAAAAGAAGAGTGAGAGAGGCCTGTGGAAGATGAGTCAACAGCTGATATGGAATGTTGTCTAGGCCAGGTGCAAAGTCCTTGCACTTTTGAAGGGCCTGCTGCAGTTCATTAAGAGAGAAAGGTAGGTTATACTGTTCTGAGTTATCTGAGGAAAAGTCACAGGGAAGAGATTCCTGAAAAAATTTCATACGCTGAAAATCAGGAGAGTAATTTGAAGAGGAGGAATGTTGGGCAATGTTGGATTCCAGCGAATTGGCAACATCCCGTGGTTCTGTGAGAACAGAATTTCCAACCCGCAGGTGGCCTATTCAGCCAGCCTGAAACCTTCCCTTTATCTTCCTAATGGCCACCCACACTGCCTGGGAAGTGGTATGGGAGGACAACAAGGACACATACCTTTGCCACGCAAGTTTCCTTGCCTGTTTAAAAGTAAAACGACCCTGAGCTCTGCAACGTTTAAAACTTATCACATTTTCAGGAGTTGGGTGGCGGAAGGCAAGGTGCTGGGCCTTCTTCCGAGCATGCTGGGCCACCCTGCACTCCACAGTAAACCACGGTACGCGTGGTCGGCGATTTTGAACTCCTTATCTAGGGATTGTTTCTAAAGCTATCTCAGTTAAAGTAGAGGTAAACTGGTTAATAGGATGTAATGTAGGATTGTCCCTAGAGTTCTCTACATCTAAGTTAAAACTAGAGCCTGAGAAAAGGCGGGTGTTACAGAGGGCCTGAAAAGCAGGCCAGTCTGCTCTAGACAGGTTCCACCCGCACTAGCGGAAAGTACCTTCCTGATCTAGAGGAGTTAAGAGCTGTAAAACTATTGGGAAGTGGTCGCTGCCACACAGGTCGTCATATACTGTCCAGTTCAAATCAAGTAGTAGTGTGGGGCTGAAGACCGACAGATCCACAGCAGAGACAGTGCCACAGGAAGGATGGCAAAAGGTGTTTGAGCCATTGTTTAGAAGGCACAGATCCCTTTCCATAAAAATGGATTCTAACAACTCCCCCCTGGTGTCACCCGATTCCCCGCCCCACAGGGGATGGTGTCCGTTGAAGTCTACCAAAAGGATGGGAGGAAGAAGTTGGGTCAGAAGACCCTCAATATCTTGTTGGGAGATCCGAGCTGACGGAGGAAGATAGATACTGCAAACAGTGAAAGTTTTGCCCAGAGTAACCCGGGCAACAACAGCCTGAAGAGGAGTAGAAAGTGCTATCTGGCTAAAAAGCAGGTGGGAACGAAGAAGAGCAGTCCCACCTGAAGGAACGTCATTCTGCGAGTCCTGATGTAAAATGTGAAAGCCTTTGAAGGAAAAAGGGGTAGGTGTAAATCAACCCCTTGCTCAGTTTTTCGCCAACAAAGACAGCCCCTCTATGAATGAGGAATTATGAAGCTCATTTTGAAAGATGGCAAAAGGTTATTGAGCGAAACAGGCAATATATCTTTGATTGATTTTTGTTCTTTATATAAATAATTGCCCTTAGTAAAGCAGAAAGACACTTCATGACTTTTCCAACAACCCAACAATGATATCAAACAGAGCTTATCAGCTAGGAATCTAGTCCTTTTCACACCCTTCCCCCCTTTTCTGATTATTGCTACTTCCCTGCTCATCTTCATTTGGCAAAATCACAATACTCTGTTCTTTTTTACTTGGTTCCTCTTTGCATTTTTCTGTATTTGTTTTTTATTCACCATCAGTACTATTGTTTATCCTTCCGCAGTTCATATGTTGTTTGTTTGTTCTTCTGTCCCTCGTATGTTGCCCATGTCTTGTTCTTGTTCTTAAGCATGCTCCTTAGGAGTGTGAGTATACTCTATACATATTTTACATTTATTATTATTAATCTTGCAGCTTTCTTATGTTGTGGCTCCTTGAAACAGGGTAGCTAAAGAATTTTACTTTAGCATAAACACAGCAAACTTTTACTAAGAATTAAATGATGATTTGTCAACCAAAAGCAAAGCAATATTTACATTTTTTTTTGGTGACAATGACCAAGTTTTATATTTCCTGTTAACTCACTGGAGTCATGCACCTTCGGCACAGGCTGTTCTCTCTAGACGCATGAATTTTTGTCATTTTCAAAAAAATTGTAAAAATATAAACATGTAGGATATAGCTATGGATTTTGATTTGTTAGATAAATATTAGTAGAATTCACATGTTTTTACCTGAATTCACATGAAGCTCGACTATTTTTACAGTTAGATATACGGGAGGGTAAGTAAACGGTATCCCATAAAAAGTTGTTTTGGAGTAGACTACCACACGAAATTTGGTCCTATGACCACAAATATGGCCCCCAACCCAGTTTATGTCAGAAACACACGTGGAATGATCCTGTGCAACAAGCACGTCGGTTTAGTCATCAGAAAACATCTTGAAATAAAGTTCGAGTGCCTTTTGCACTGAAAAGTGTTCTTTGAATCACCATTTTCGAAAGGCAGTGACTAGGTCTAGAAAATTCTAAATTTCCTTGAAGAAACAATCGAGTAAATCAAAGGAAGGTAACTCTAGATAAACGATTCCTTAAGCGATTTCTGCAGTTAGCTCCCTTTTTTTAGCTATAGAAATCGAAGAAAAACATATTTAACAACATCTTAACACGTCTTACGGAGCGACTTCAGCGCTCACGCGGGCCTCTGTAGAACGCTCTATGGAGCGACTCCTATGAGTTAACAAATGGGCACAAAATCAGCTATCAGTGTACCTTTAGCTGTGACTCCCATGTTTCATCAGTTCATATTGTCTCAGGTCTTGGGCCCTGACAAATTAAATTTTTTCTTAATGTTTTCCTAACTGGTCAATTATAAGCCAGTGTATGTAGTACTTTGGGTCTGTTACGCAGGACTAATATTGTGACAGAATGAATGCAATTAAAATATTTAATTACAAATAACAAGTTTGCCAAAATTAAAAAAAAATCACCTTAGCTCTTAATTCAGTATTCTCCTCTTGAAGCTGCTCACACTTCTGTCTGAGCTCTGTCACTTCAAGTTTTAATGCCTCAACATCTGCTGTTTCTGGACCAGAAGCCCCTAGGTGCTGCCTTAGGAAACTCATGAAAGTCAAGGTTAAAATACAATTCTAAGAACAAACTAAAAGTAAAAGGAAGAGCGGGTAGGCCTTTGATGCAAACATTTCTTTCTAGTAATATACCCATATATTTATGTGAGAAATGTTAATCACAATGCCTTAATTGCAACAGTGTTAAATCCTCATAGCCAAAAACAAAAAGAGAACATGAACTGACTGGCTTAAATTTCATACTTTGCATACATTTTAAGCTTAAATTCAAGGATATTTGTTTTAACAAGAGATAAAGGCAACTACTGTTTAAGGTTCTACCAGGTGGACCACTTTAAGTAGTTTGCCTTGTCTAAGCATATTATAGGGGGCAGGCTACCTGATCAAATTTGGTAGTTTTAGATGGCACCATATCAAAATGTTACTTCAGATTTGTGCTATCAGAGCCATGAGATTGTTTCAAACTTCCACTTCCATTTCTGCCTTTGTGCCACAATGTTTTTGATGTAGCTGACATATTCTATAAACTACGTCTTCAAGAGGTTGGTTGGTTGATTGAGTTTTATGCCATGCTAGAACGAAGGTTATATCATGCCCAGAGAAAGTAACAATACATTAAAAGGGTGGATGGTTGGCTGGTTGTTTTAACGCTGTGCCAGCAACTAAGGCTATATCACAGCGAGAAAAGTAATTTTGCTTTAAAATGTTTAGGGACAAACCCCTAAGTGATATAAACATAACATCTTAAAAAACCAACACATGGAGCAGGAACAACATAAAAGAGTGAGTGACATATAGAAATGGGTGTTGTGGCCCAAGAAGACACTAACGAAACAATAACCAAAAACTATGAAGTGATAAAAAAGCTTAAATCTTGTGGTAAAGCCCTATCCTCCTTAAACATGTAAAAATAGCTGCCGATGGGACGGACCTAAACAAAGAAAACAAGGAGTCTACAGTAAAAAAACTGCTGGAGGATACTCTGGAGTCCAGGACAAGCAATTAAAACATGTTCAATACTCAAAATTCCTTGACACCAAGGACAAACTGGTGGTGGTTCACCTCATAAGAGGTGCGACTGCGTGGCATAGGTGTGTCCTAGCCTTAATCTAGTAAGAACTACCTCCTCCCGCCACACAGGACGGCATGAAGGCAGGCGGTCTGAAAGAGAGGGGAGGGTGGCATGTAACTTAGTTTGGCCTAGAGTGTCCCAGTGGCGTTGCCTCAGGGACTGAAAATAGACCAAGAGGACAGATTTACAGTCTGATGATATCACTGATGGTAATTTACCAGGAGACTGACTTGGCGGCTTGGTCTGCTCGAACATTGCCTGGGATACCTGCATGGCCAGGAGCCCAGATGAAAACAATGTCTTTTTTTCCGTCGGAGTAAAGCTGCATGGATTGCATGAATCTGGACCATGAGGGGGTGGTCAAAACATTGGGAGAGAAGGGCTTGGAGAGCAGATAGCAAGTCTGAGATGATCAGAAAATTTTGCTCCGGAGCGGTGAACATGCTGCAAGGCTAGCAAGATGGCGTGAAATTCTGCAGAGAAGATGGCACAGCCATCTGCAAGTCGGGCAGAACACGCCTGTTGCGGTTGGCAGGACGGAACTGCTGCTGCAGCTACAGGGCCACCGTTCAGGATTTCAGAGCCATCTGTAAAGATAGAACAGAATCCAGGAGAGTCCGAGAATAGTTCTTGAAAACACTGAAGAAAGATGAGGTCACAGGTGTCACCTTTCTTGAAAGCTGAAAGATCTAGATGGATCTCTGGAACAGGAAGTCCAAGGAGCTGGCAATAGAGGGAGAGTCCCTACCAGCTGAATATCTACTCCAGCTGCTTGTAGGTGAGGTGCAACATGGAGTGATACTGGTTTTTGCTCCTTAGTACGAATGGCATAACCTGGACAGACAGATTTCAAGATGGAATCTATTTTAATGTTAAAAAAGCGTAGGTGATAGTATGCTGCCCTGCGGGACGCCCATTTCCTGTTCCTGAGGATCAGAAAGGACAGACCCCACACGAACTTGAAAAAGCCGTTGAGAGAGAAAGTTCTTAATGAAGAGAGGCATATGACCCCGGAAGCCAACGGCGTGAAGGTCCAACAGAATACCTTGCTTCCAGTTAGTGTCATAATCCTTCTTTAAATAATAAAAACACCTGAAAAACATGCGCTTACAGACAAATGGATCTTTATGAACATTTCAAAACAGACAAGATGGTCCAAGAATCTATAATACTGTCTGAAGCCACACTGCAGGTCGGAGATGAGACCCTGAGATTCAAGATGCCATGTGATGTGGGCATTATTCATGTGTTCCAAAGTTTTGCATAGACAACAAGTGAGACCAACAGCACGGTGAGAAATTGGATAAGAAGGATCCTTTCCATGTTTTGGGATGGGCACCACGACTGCCTCTCTCCACAAGGGAGGGAAACAGTGGATACTCAAATGAAATCAAAGATGTCTAGGAGGAGAGAGACCTGTGGAAGATGGGTTGGCAGCTGATAAAAAAATGTTGTCTAGGCCAGGTGCAGAGTCCCTGCACTTCTGAAGGGCCTGCTGCAGTTTATTAAGAGAGAAAGGTGGATTGTACTGTTCAGTCATCAGAAGAAAAGTCACAGTGAGAAGTTTCCTGTATATACTGCAGGTGCTGAAAGTCAGGAGAATAGCAGGAAGAGGAAGAATTGTAAGCAGCGGTGGATGCTAGTGGATGCTCAGGGAGGACAGTTCTGAAATAGTCCACATTGAAGGCATTTAATAAAGAAAACAGAATATGTTTTAAGGGAAAAGGGAGGACGAGACTAGCTGGGCCAGCTCTTTACCTTCTGGAACAAGAAAACAGGCCAAGCCTCCTCTACAGAGTTACAAACACTCTTTCTCACGTCATTCTCACTGTCTGAAGACAACTCTGATTCATTTGCCATTTGCCAACGTTTGATTCTTTGGTAGCTATAATGAAAAGATTAACAATTCATTCCCTTTGATCCCCACACATAATGGAGTCCAACAAGGAGATGTGAATGAGCAGTAACACCTAAGGTATTAAAAGCAGGGATACAGAAGTTTCAGAGGTTTAAGACCAGATTACCCTGGCTACAGCCTTTTAGCAAAGATAGGGCAATGCACAACCATTTGATTAGTTGGTGTGGGTAATACCAACTTCCTGTCTAGGGGAAGTCTGGGCCAAAAAGGTGTGTTGGCATGATGGGGTGCAACCATCCTCCTCCAGTACTGGTCACCCTGCAAGACAAATGCACGGGGCCTAAAGGTGTGTGTGTGTGTGTGAGGGGGAATAAGTGTTTTACGCCAAACCAGCAATTAAGGCTATATCACCAGAGTAGACAGTAAGCATTTTAGGCAGGGGTGGAACCACAGATGAAATTATCACAGCCACCTTGTAATCAAATCAAGCTTGAACAGAGCCTGTGAAGCATATGGAGAAGAGGTGTGATAAAATTCCACTTTCTTGACTTTAGAACAAGGCATGTGGCTGAGTTCTGAACTCTCTTTAGTTTGTCAGTGTGGACAACCAGCAAGTAAAGAGTTGGCATAATCACGCATATAATGGCCAGAAGGTGGGTCCCCTATTAGTAAAGACACCATCACAAACAAGGTGGGCAAGGAAACAGAAACATTTTTTGACAAATTTAAAATAGCACATAAGACTTCAGTAATCATCTTTCTTGATTTGTCACTAGCCATTCAACACCACAGAGAAAAAGTTATATCCAACCAAGTACTGGACGTAGTTTAAGGTTCTGTCCATAGGTAGATTATTTGATAAATTCAATACTTTATCATTTCCCCACTGTAACAGTACTAAACAGAAAAGCACATAATGTAGGAAACTCATTTCTATACCAGTGATCATAAATGGAAAAGGATACTCCAGGGCATTGTTTGGTTTTTCAGGTTCCTCATAGAGGCCAACAAGAACTGTGGAAGTAATAACACATACACTCACTTATAACACTGTATTTTTATTTTTTACTGTTGTCAAGACTATGTAGTCTGTTGTCCTATAACAGTGATGCCCAACCTTTTTCGGCCTGGGGGCCATATAAGTCTCCGAGACGCATGTCACGGGCCGCTTCACCACAAATATACAAAAAAGAAGAAAAAAAAACAGATACCATTTTTATTAGAAACGCGCTTTATTTACCATTAATTCTGCAGTAATTAGAGGGATGTTTGAAGTTATTTTCCCGAAACCAACTTCTGAATATCCGGCTGCATGGTAGAGACACTGAGTCGGACACTGAATCAAAATGTTCGTCCGCGAGGCGATTACGTAAGATGGGTTTCGCCCGTTTCATCACTGAAAACGTTGGTTCACACACATAAGTACTTGTAAACATCGTGATCATCCTTGATGCTTGTTTTCAGAGATTCAGAAAAGTTTCTGCAGGCAACACGGCGTAGAAATCAATTGTCTGCATCTCTCGAAATTTGTCAAGCAGGGATGTCTGGCTTTGCAAGTCAGTCAGTTCCAGTTGCAGGTCTGTCAGGGCACTTGACACATCTGCCGCAAATGGATTTTCGAAAAGACGTATTTCATTCTTCAAATCATGAAAATCCACAAATCTGTCCTTGAAATTATCCTTCAAGAACCCCAGAAGTTGGATCATTCTTGCTTTGGGGAAAGACATATTTAACTGCTGATCCTGACGTAGAGCTGTACAAGTTGGGAACTGGACAAGCTGCACCCTTCCTGCCTCCTGAATGACGAGTTGGAATTTCGCTTGGAATGCTGTTATGTCCGCATACACATGCGAAATCAACTTGTTTTTCCCATGTAGTTTGGTATTGAGTTTATTCAGATGTGACGCGATGTCGCATAAAATCGCCAAATCCCACAACCACGAGGGGTCGTTCAGCTGAGGCACTTGCTTTGATTTCTCAGTCATAAAAATTTCAATCTCATGTCTCAAATAAAAAAAAAATCGTTTTAGTATACCCTTCCTCGGCTTAACCAGCGGACTTCACTGTGAAAGAGAACGTCTTCATATTCGGATTCTATTTCTGTCAAAAATTCCTTGAAAGTTCTGTGGTTCAACGCCTGTGATCTGATGAAGTTTACAGTGCTGACCACAATCTTCATCACATGGTCCAGATTCAACACCTTGCCACAGAGATTTTGTTGGTGAATAATGCAATGAAGCCGCAGAGGCTCGGTTCCATTAGAATCAACAACTTTAGAGGCATCCAACCATACTTCTGGGACCATCAGTAGTCACTCCCACTAATTTTTCCCAAGGAAGAGCAAGACCCTCTATTACAGCTGAAACTTCTTTGAACAGGTCTTCGCAAGTGGTGCTCCCATCCATGCCCCTCATGGCCACTAACTCTTCTGTTATTTCAAAATCGCTGTTTGCACCACGAATAAATACCAAGAGTTGAGCGGTGTCAGATGCATCGGTGGACTCGCCAACGGCAATGGAAAACATTTCGAAACGTGCTGCTTTCTCCCTTAGTTTTGATGAGATTTCTCCCCTTATCTTCCACTCGCCGTGCAATTGTCATGCGAGAATGGTTGACGGCTTCACCTGCATTCTTCTTTTCAGGACACATTTCCTCCATCACTGCTAGCAAGCACGTTTTTACGCATTTGCCGTCGGAAAATGGCTTCACTTCTCTGCTCAAAATGTTAGCAGCTTGGTAGCTTGCCCTTACCGCCGCCTCATTTTCTTGTCTTTTCTTGGCAAATATTCTCGTCAAGCCTCTAATTTCTTGACGTAACTTAGAAAACTTTTCTTCGCGGCTCCAACCAAGGATGCCACTATACTTGTTTTTGTTCTTTGTTTCATAGTGCGGTTTAATGTTGTGTTTCTATGTTAAAATAAAAGTTAGAAATTGTCTTAAACTACATTTTAATCGAGGTACCCCATGGCAATCCGTCCTGATTTCCACAGGAAAATGATGAAATTCAAACGTTATTTTGGTATTGTTTCCGTCAGAACCCCATTGTATTATACCTTGCTAGAAAGCCCGGATTCTGTATTTTCAATCTCTTTAACGACTGATTCAAATATTAACCAATCAAAAGATCACTAATCCTCTGTGGAATGCGGCGTCCCTTGTTCTCAAACACTGGTTTCCTCCCAAGACGAAAATCAAGAATCAAATCCATCGAAGAAAGATTGAGAGCCGCCCCAACGTAGGGTAGATACTTTTTCTTCCCTTTTTTTTTTTATTATTACCATGCTGATTTCCTGCACTGTGGGCAGAAGTTTCGAGGGCCGGATGGCACCGTGTTGCGGGCCGTAGGTTGGGCATCCCTGTCCTATAACATAATCTAAGCATAGCTTAAAACCCTACTAAAATATAATATCATAATATTTGAGCCTACGATAAAAAGGAAGAATACATTATATTGCAAAATATTGTGTTGCTTGATGACAACTCATGCTGACTTTTCAGGAGACTTAGAAAGCTCTGTAAAGGTAAAACTTTTCGCGATTCAGGTATAATCATATCAAGAATAGTTTGCCAGAACATTATATGTTGTGTGAAAAAAAACTGTCTGTTGTAGGACCAACCAAACAATATGGAAACATGCATGTACTCAAAACTTTGAATCCTGGAAATAATCCTAAGGGCGTACAAAAGTTTTATGAAAAGTTTCATGATAACTAAAAACAACTTGGAATGTTTATGTGACGTGCACAGTGGCATTTTTCATCATTTTGGAGCTTATTTCAGAAACTAGTTTCTCATTATCATTGACAGGCTGAGTTGCTTTGTTCTCATGTTCATGTGACTTTCACAGTGGCATTTTTCATCATTTTGGAGTTTATTTCAGAAACTAGTTTCTCATTATCATTGACAGGCTGAGTTGCTATGTTCTCCTGTGATTTTTTCCATTTTCTCCTGCAATGTCTTTGTTTATTCATACCCATAGGTTTCTTTTAGTTGCAAGTTGCATTTGTTTTCCTTAAGCTTTCCTTTGTTATTGTTTTACTATCTGAAATTGCATTGCTTTCTGTTTTTGTTGCGGAGTTTACTTTTAACGTTTACTTTCTCCGCCATTACATAGATTTTAGATCTGATTCTCTATCTCGTTTTCTTGTTGCTCATTCTGCTTTTTCTTCTCTGAAACTTAGCCAAACTTTAAAACTTCATCAATTCTAATAGCTTTTATTTTTATAATAGTTTTCATTTTAAAATAACCCAGATTTTATTTCAACAACACTTTGGTTGACGCATGTTGAATTATGACAAGACAGTTTGTCTACATGACATCTCAGTTAGCATTGTTGAATCCCCTTGCTACTCTTAAACTTCCAGCCTGTTTAGTAGACACCTTATGAAGACTTTCCCTTTATCATGATTCTGTGAATGTTGACACCCCATCGAGAAAATGGATTCGAATCCGTTGCTACCGGGCTGGTCGTCGTAAACAGTGTCCTTTGAAAAAATCCATCACCTGCTCTGCCGCTAGTCGTTATTCTGCCGTGTGCCCCTCTTTACCTGGTTCTGAGACCGATTCCAGTATTGTGAAAGCTTCGCTGTGTGTTGTCAACTCTCTGGTGAATCATGTTTCCACCACACGAATCCCAGACACTTAATCCCCAGACACTTAATCCTCAAAATTAAATTTCAACTCAAAAAATTATGAAGTGAATGAAAAATTTAATTCAAATTCAAATAATTATTTTCATGTAAACATCAAAATAAGTTTGACAATTAAAATAATACTTAACTTCAACATCTATAACATTAGTTAAAGTTCATGTGAGCTATTAAAGTCAATGTTCTTCAACAATATGATATGAAAAGTGTTGTTAATCAATATGACAGGTAAGCTAATGATCGGAGGTACCCTAATTCTAAAGACGTGTTACCCTAATTGGGGCGATTGTTACCTCTCATTAGAGCTACCACGCGACACATTTCTCTTATGGTTATAATATTTCAAGTTCACAAAATAGCAGCTTTGAGTGTTGTGTCGCAATTTGGGGGCATTTTTGAGGATTAAGTGGCTAGGGATTAAATGTCTGGGGATTAAGTGTCCGGTCACCCCACCACACATCAGCATCGACGAGATGAGAGTGAATCAGTTAATGTCATCACCCGTAACACCAGCTGGAAACACGACCGACGAAATCAATATGGTCGTATGAGAACAGGAGACTGCCCAGTTTCCCTAAGCACCAAACGAAGTACAAATGGTGGGAAAAAGAAATGTGACCTTAATTTTAATGAGAATTTTTCTTTGCCTAAAAGTGAGGGACTTTCAGTAGAAAAGAAAAATGTGACAAGTATATGTGTTGGCCACTTAAATGTGCAATCAGTCTGCAACAAGGGGACATTCACGATTTAGTGCTGGAAAATAACTTTGATGTCTTTTTCTTGTCAGAGACATGGTTAAAGGAGAGTGGTGATGAATCAGTAATCAAAGATCTTACACCACAGGGCTATATGTTTGCACACAATCCCAGGAGTGGAGATGGAGTTGGTGTTTTATTTAAACTACATCTGAAGTTTACATTGTTGAAGAGACAAACACAGTACAGGTCCTTTGTGTACATAACAGCAAGACTGACATCAGCCAAGCAGACAATAGAGATCATTTGTTTATATAGACCTCCTCCATCAAAAAGGAATCAGCTTTCAGATTCTGTTTCATGAGGAGTTTGCCATGCTGCTGGACAGTTTACTTGCAAAGGAGAAGTTTTTTATTTTTGGGGATGCAAATTTTCATTTTGATAGACCTCAGGATAGTGATGTGAAGCGGTTGATTGAGGCCATAGTCTTTGTCAGCTGAATGATAAACCACCTCATAAACTTGGACACATTCTTGACTGGGATCATTTGTGCGCCATCATAGTCACTGGTCAAGTCAACTGTTGCAGAGGATTTTTTTATTTCAGACCATTTTGTGCAGTCCTTGGTGACTGATCTCTCTTCTGGGGTTCTTGAAGTAATTATTCTTAGTGCTTGATTCTGATCAGTTTTCTCTTTGCCCAGTTATGTTCTCAACTCTACTACAAGTCCTGGTCAGGTGAGAAAATGCCTTGGGCATCGCTTGCAACGCCCCTGCATAACTGTCAGGCAACATGAAGGCACTGAGCGAAGACTGACCACCTTTAGCACCGCGTCATCCTACCTCCCCTCACCTGGGCTGAACCCATTCTTTTCTACAGGACACAAAACTTTGGCCTTTAAAACAGCTTTTAGCAATGAGTCCCAGAGTTAGTTTGTTACACTATTTATCATTATGTTTAAGATGGTTTGTGGATTTAGGAAGTGTTTCTGAAATGTCAAAGAAATGTAAATATGATTGTCATGAACCATTGGTTCAAGGCCAGAGCAAAATGGTCGAGTTCCAAATATAATTGTCGAAGGACTGTGACTGCCTGTGGCAATACCATACCAAGGTTGGTTATCGGGGGATGGGGCCATGTGTTTATTGTGGTTGTCACCCTTTTCTTAGTTGAGCTTGGGAATGGGGTCGTTATGGTAGGATGGACCGGGCAAAGGGGATTAGGTCGGAAGGAGGGACGGCCGTTATCACAACAAGGGACCGTTCTGAGAAGAAAGGCCGGTCGTGGCCGAAGGCCAAGAACCACTGGGTAATTGAAAGACCAGTATCCTTCA
Organism: Marisa cornuarietis; assembly: GCA_004794655.1. Classification (NCBI taxonomy): domain Eukaryota; kingdom Metazoa; phylum Mollusca; class Gastropoda; order Architaenioglossa; family Ampullariidae; genus Marisa; species Marisa cornuarietis. The sequence goes on along the minus strand of SMMW01000563.1, from coordinate 84,765 downwards.
CACAGGACAACAGCGCTCGTTTCATTGCTACTGACTGGTCGTCTGCGCTGAGCGATGAAGCTAGACAGGTGTTGCGACAGTATGGCGCTCGTGATGACTGACCATGAGAAAATGGTTTGGGCAGGTACCTTAGGTATTTTAGTTGAAGGTTGATAGGTCAGAAGTAAGCAGATTGGTTTAGATGGGTCACGTGGGTTAGCAGTATATAGTTCAGGGCAGATGTGTACTCGGGGCCTTTTCCCATCGATCAAGTAGGGACTACTGTCTCTGAGTCTGTAGCAGCTGCAGGCAGTTAGTGTGTCAAAGGGAGGCCCGTTCCCTGTGAACGTGACGTGTTACTTACTGGGACTTGCAGTCTGGAACCGGTGAAGTGTAAGGCCAGGGTCTCTGCCTCGCAGACGGCAAGAAGGGGATATACTGAAAGGTTCAGTACCTGTGCACCACCACCCGTTGCCTGGGGCAACCGTTGTGGAAGCGACCTGCAGGATACCTCATCTGTGATTCCCTGGATTTCTTAGGCATCTGGAGCCGTGCCGGACAACCGTCGCCTAGCAGCTACTGACCGTTGCCTGGGGCAACCGGTGTGAGCAGCAGTGCAAGCGGGCTAGGGACAGTGTGTCAGAGAGCCCACCTTCATCGTCAACGTCGTTGTTGCCTGGGGCAACCGTAAGCGACTAACAGGGACTTCACCAAGGGTGTCAGTGTGAGTCAGTACAATTCTGTGGCTGTCGAAGGAGCAGTCAGTCTCGAGGCTGGGTGAGTGTCCCGGTGTATCAACGTGAGAGGAAATTCAGTCCTCCTGGTTTGAACTCAGATGTCGCAACACCCCCAGTGCGTGAGGAAACTGCCTTTTGTATACATATCTTAAATATGATGGTTTTAGTCTTGTTTTAATCATTATCTTGTGCAGGCCCTTTTGTCAGGCCGCTTTATTCAAATCAAAGTTTAACTGACTTCTATTTGCTTATCTTTGTGCTTATTGTATTAATAATAATTTTTGTGCTGTACAACGGTGTTGTCAGTGTGTTGGCACGCATGAGCGGAGACAGTGGTCTGTGTTGTGCGTGAACGTGGGAACAGCCAGTGAGAGGGTGGAACAGGGTGAAAGTCGGAGTAAGGCGAGCCATAGCTAAGTGTCTCCTTTCCCCTCGGGCGTTTAGTCCGGCCTTCTCCCTGCAGTTTCGTCACAATGATCAACTGATGCTAAAAAAATGAACCACATATATATTCTGCCATAAAATTTACTTAAGCAATGTCTCAGGGATATGATTTGTTCATAACCTGCAGACTACCTGTATTAAAATATGACCTAGAAATGCCACATTTCTCTTAACCTGTAACATGCTGCAGACGAAATGGTCTGACAACTAACTTATTTCTCTTTCAGCTGTGGGCAACACAGCTTAACAGTGTTGGGTTTATCTGAAAAGTTACATAATGAGTAGATTCTCTTCCGAGCAAATTCTCTTCATCTGCAGAGATTTGCAAAACCTTTATTTTCAGGGGGTGAGTATCTGTTAGAAACCTGCTATAAGACTTTTGAATCATTCTGAGTACATAAATTTTTGACTGAATGTAAATTATTAATTGGGGAATATTTGAATAGTAGTATGGTAAATATAAGATGAATGATTATTAGATTTTAAGGACTGTTTTCTTCTGTCCATTTTTTTCTTTATTTATAATCGTGTGTATTCTTTATGAATTAGTATATCAAATCTTGCTAGACTTCAACACGGGAAGCAACCAGAAAAAGACTGTTGTGTATCTGTTCTTACATGCTGGAGCTTCTAACCTGAGGGCAGAGGCTTCAAAGAAGACTTTCTATGATGTGACTTTTTAACGAAAGATCTTTTATTTTTAACTTTTTCTGTACATGTTGCAGAAGCAAATATCTTCACAATGTCAGTGACTGTTTCGCACACTGTAATGCCAACTGGGTAGCTTCACAAAACATATCTGTCATGGATCTCACCTATCAGTTTTATTTTACGTTGCAGCTTATTCGTATTCCTTATTAAGATTAAGTAATTGTTGTATTATACTCAACATATTATCTGTGTCATACTGTTTGGTCTGTATATATGTCTGTGTTTTAGTAGATGGCCATAGAAATCAAAGAAGACGCAGTTTGTTTGGCACACTGACTTGCAAACTTCGATAAACATGTTTATGAACTATTATTATAACGTTTATCGCATTTCTTGCGATTGCGTTAGCCGGGGGAGTCATTGTTCAATTTGTTTTTTCTTGTTTAATGCTGCGTTGCCTTAAGACAAAAGCAGCGTGTGTAGTGATGCTACCACCGTGTACGTGCGTGCACGTACCCCCTTCTTTTTTACGTAATATGCGAGTGCGAATGCCATTTACTGTCAGCAGGGAGTTTGCCCCCCCCCCACTCCCCAAAGCCGAAAATCTTCCTACGCCACTGCATAGGCACAAAAAGGAGACTGGCTATTTTCCATAGGCTGTAGCCTAGATGTTGCAAACCACTTGCATTCATATCTTCTATAGTCGCCAGTTTATGGGACTCTTCACTTAAAAAAAACAAACTCTTAATACATAGTACAAAATATACAACATAATATGAACTATATATATATATATAAACATATTTTCTTCTATCATTAAAAAGGAGGCATTTATATAAAGGCTCTTTCTTGTGATTCTTCTCTAGTTGCTTACTCAACCCAATCAGTGACAGTATGACAGTAGCAAGCCTCTGAATAAACATCTAATGATACCTTTAGTCAATGCATCCATGACTCCAGCCTTTTCAAGGTATCTCCGAAATTCTTCCCTCTTGGAATCAGCTGCCTGTGATACAGTTTCATTTTGTATTCAAAACTTGATACATACTTGAAAAACAAACCAAGAAAATGTTACATTTAACATTTGCAAAGTATCAAATGATGGTTATTCTTCGTCTAATATAGAAATTTTAATGTAACATTCCAAATTTCAACAGTATGTTAGGAAACAAAGAAAAATTGGGAAAGGACAAGTTAAGCTGGAGTTGTGCACACTTTGTGGTAACAATGCTAAAAGCATAGCAGTAGGGTAAAACATTGTGGCAACCACTTGGTTGTTGTCCATAAGGTTTTACAGAGAAGAGTTCAAGTGATTATTTGTCGAGTGTGCTTGGACATAAATGTGAGCACACTCATGCTAAAAACGCTCAACCATTTTCAACAAAAAGGGCAGGTAAACAATTAGCAAACTAATGATGAACTAATTAACTAAATAATGAAGGAACGTGATGATAATGGCTTTATAGGTCTATGAGATTCGAGCCAGAAAACACTTTCATGTTTGCTGGCACTTATCTGTGGTTTGCCCTACTGCAGTAGCACAAGAAACTGTGAGTCTTTTGAAAGCATGGGGCGACTATGTAACTGAAACTGATGTCCAGCAATGTTTGTTTGGTCCACACCAGTCTAGCAATGGAGACTGTGCCTGACTGCTGGTCACTTTTGCCAATGACAGTTTTTGATAGTCTTGTATGTAAGACAAATTGAAGATCATGATGATTAAAAAAAGAACAGAAGTTGAATAGAGGGTGTGTACACAGTATTCAGAATGGGACAGTAAAGCAGCAACAGGAGTCAGAGCACAGAAATTATGAAATAAAGAAAGAATAGGCTTTCTCTGCAAGATAATAACTTGCCATGAATTACAGGACAACAAGTGAACAGTAACACAAACAGCAACTCTTGTCACATTCTTTGTTTAGGGATACACTACATAAGACTTCAAAAAAAAGTACAATCAAATATCATTTGTTTTTCTAAACCATTCACGTAAATATTAACATTACTGTACATTAACGGCTAGAGTTACCATCTGTCCTTCCACACAAAGCAATATTTGCCCACAACACACTGTTATATAATTAAACAACAATGTACTGTTGTGACACAACATCATGTCACCAAGAGAAATATGGAAAACAGTGGATGATGGTTCAACATTTTACCTACACCTGGCTACAATCTTTCACATGTAAAAGTGACAGACTTACTAGCTAGGCCTATGTGGGTCAGTCAATGCCAGGAAAATACAGCAAAGTATACACAGTTAATTCCTCACTGCCATTCAAACATGTTGGGGGGGGGGGAATGATTGGTGTTTTATGCCAAGCCAGCAACTAAGGTTATATCATAGCAAGGCAGCCAGTCCTGTAAACAGACCCCACATGCAGAGAAAGAACAGCATGCCCAAGATGAGAACTATACCCAGAACAGCCAACCTTCACCTTACTGGTGACAGGCCTTAACCGTTGTGCCACTGGACTGCCTCCGAACATGCTGAACACTTCTCTCTGAATACTGGTAGTTCTTTGGAAAGCTACCACTTACCTATCCTAAACTACCTCTTCCCACATACCAGAATCAGAATGCTTACTAGATGAGTTGCTATTCCTATCAACAAGCAACATTTACAAAATAAGTTGTCCATGTTGACTAACTATTGCTGTTATCAAAGTCAGCATGAAGCTTTACTATAGTTAATCATGAATATTGCACTGTCATGATGCCTATTACAGAGATTTATGATTTTACAGCCTGAAGGATCTTTAATTCCTGTGTGCATTATATCATGATGCAATATGTGGTGGGCTGCATCACAGTCACGACTTCCCGACAACTGTGGCTGTAGATCTAAGTGGGAAAACATAACTCTTCCTCAAAAATACAACAACATGAATACTAAGCATTTGAGTCACAAAATATTAAAGTCAACATACAGCAAAGCAAACTCTCACAGTAAACTTTCATAATCTTAAAGGTTAAGACTATACACAGCCACAAGTCCTGCCCTGAACACCACACCATCATACTTGATGGAACTGTCGCAGTCAGGTTCACTGGTAAGAATTTGTATAGGTGTATTAAGTAGTATCTATTAATCAATCACAAAGATGTTCTTCCTTTGATCACTATAACCTAGGACCACAGTATGAGCTGTAGTGGTGGGTCTACATAGCATGTGCTACATAACATGGTTACTGTTCTGTTTGGCTGCATGCATGCCTTATTGCATCAGGTGTAGTTGGAACTGCAACAATGGATTTTTTTTTTGTTTTTTGTAAAGCACTTGCTCTCTTTTAAGAACAACTTTTGTACCTCTGTGTGGTCATCATTGCTACAGACCACCATAAGCAAGCCAAACAACAGCTTTAGATATGAAACCCTTATGGAGGCATGGAAAATCTTGCTAATGTGGGGGGAATTGGTGTTTTATGCCAAACCAGCAACTAAGGCTATATGTCGGCAAAGCAGTCAGCCCTGTAAACAGATTCCACATGCAGAGAAAAAACAGTGTGCCCAAGACAAGATCTAAACCCAGGACAGCCAACCGTCACTGTTTTGGTGATAAAGGTGCTAACTGTGCCGTTCATCACCAGACTGCCCTGTGAAATCCCAACTAGGAAATGGAAAGGTCGAAGAAGCCAATCAAGGAAAAAAACCCTGGCTGTACAGAACTTGAAAACCCTGACTGACTAGCTCTTTCAGAGTTGGAGTAGACTATGTTCTGATAAAGTAATGAGACCAGGAAAGCCACTAAAGCAAAAGACAACTTTGAGCACTTATCTGTAAGTGAACCAGCCACATTGGCAGATTGAAGGAGCCCCACTTATACCTTACACATTTCTAAAACGTCTGTCAATAATCTGTGTTGCTTTTGGAGTATTGCAAGTTTTACTTTAGGACGTCTCACGGGGCACTGGCAGGTTGTTATGGACGCCATGACATACATCCTGAAACGGCCAAACAAAAAAAAAAAAAAAAACCCAACCCCTAATTCTAACAAACATTAAGTCTGTTTAAATCTATCACAAGCCTTAATATCCTGCCCCTTTTCCGTTAGTTAAATCCTCCTAAAGTAAAGTTGTACATTTACCTATTGCATTTTATTTAGTAATTTTTAAACAAGAGGAAGCCATGTATACAAGCTGCTAAATGAAACACTGGCGGTCTTACCGTTTTAAAATAAATCGTCTAAACGCGTATACTTAGGAAACACATTCTCTGCTTTTCACAAAACATACTTGAAGAACAATTTGCAACTCGAGAAGCTGCCACAAAGGTGAGCTGACCATAAACTCTAAAGAATATACCCACTCTATATGAAGTCATTTTAAAGCTGTCCTGCACCTCAGCTGCGAGCTTTACGCCAAGAGGAATGTGGTGTTGCTATGCACTATATGAATAATAAAATGTTAGAAATACTAAAGTAGTATTTAACTATGTATCGACTCTTAAGAAGGATAGTCTATCACAATAAAATTAAAAATTTTTTTTTGAAGTGTTCACATTATCGGTCTCACTACATCGCGAGAACGAGAAATAGTTTTGTTTTTGTTTTTTAATAAAGCGGAAACATGCATGAACCACAACTCCGCTTTTTTTTCTTGCCAGGAGTTACCGCCCATACCCAAATGGCTCCTGTAGATGAAGGTTCGTGCCTACATGAAGGTCCGTGCTCTCATGCTGAAAGTAGCAGACTCACAACACGAAGTTACATTATATGTAACTCCGTGCTCACACAGAGACATCATCAAAGCATGCGTGGAGGACAGCTAACCTCCGGTGCTCAGTCGCTGTTATTTGAAAGGGGACTATAGGGGCCTAATCGCTATAATCATAATGATTACTTTTTGTGTAATTTTAAATTAAGCTAAGACACCGAGGTGACCAAGACGTGTGGATTAACTCCACCTTTACTACCTTTAATTTACTATTCTTGTGCACAGAATCAAAAGCACATTTGATTCGACCGTTGCAGACGACGGAGTAAACGCTCAATTGCCAGTTCGACGCTTGAAAACACCTTTTGTTAATGTCGTTAAAATTGAAGTTTAAAGGAGAAAACATTACACTGCTGGAATACTAACTGTATTTTATCCTTATTCAGGGAGAATGTTTCTGCTGGCATTTTGACACGTTTGCTCTCTTAGCAGACGTTTACTTCCGTTTAGTACAATGTTTTTGATGTATAAGACAATAGTAGTATGGGCAGGCCTGACGAAAAGGGGGAGGAGACAGGGGGGTCTGGTGTACCTGGGCCCGCGGCTGTGAAGGGGGCCCGGCCTTGGTCAGTGGATTTTTTCTGCCTCTTCTTCTCCTTTTCTTTTTCTTTTAAAGAAAGGTCTGAGGACAGAACACCCAAGCATTACACATGACGTTGAGTTTGAAGTCTGTAGTATACAAATTCGGGGTAGACGAGCCTGGGGTGAGAAGTGTAGTTGGCGGTATCAGTCTCGCTGGACAAGCCTGGAGGCGGAAGGCCGCTGGTTATTGAAGATTTTATCGCGTGTGAACCGTCTAGATTACAGCATGTTTGACGCTTTCTTTGTTACTATTATCTTGAGCAGGAGATGAAAATATCTGGTGCGTCTTCCACTTCCTGGCAAATTGCTTCTGCTTTGCAGCTGGTAAGCGTATCGGAAGAACAGAGTGGTCGATTTGGATCACAAATGACCTCAGTTGCATCTTTTCCTCCTTTTCTTCATCTTATTTACACTTTCACAGTCACCAGCACCATGGGATTTACGTTCTAAGGTCCCTGATTTCAGCCAGCGATCCATAGTAACCCTTCGGCTTGAAAATATTGACAAAGAATACTTGGAGCTGTCTTTGCCTGCCTGGTCCCCTTTCATGTTTCACCGAAGCAGGGAAGCTGGCACATACTAAAATTCTTCAACAGAGCCGTCCTGTTAAGGTAGGCGTGTCACGCGTCACTGGTCAAGATTCATAGCCGCCCGCACTGACCATCCTTTCAGGCCATTATCAGCTGCGGTGATAACTTGACCAGCGGACGGCTGGGGGTCCCACACAAACTAAACTGAAGTTTTCTACAAGCCAATCTGGCGATTTAAACATCACTTTGCTGACATATGACGACTGTCAGCCGCGGACCACCTGACTTATGCCTGCGGACCACTAGTGGTCCCCGGACCACACTTTGAGAACCACTGGTCTAGAAGAACGTTCGTGCATTGAAATTGCTGGACACATGTGCCACTACTGGGGAGGGGGGCGGGCCCTGCAAGCAAATCGGAATTAAAAGTGAGAGGTAGATATGTTACTGATGTGTGGTCACTCTGTGAACCGAGAGGATGGGGGCCCGCCTCTAGCGCTGTAGCATGTAAGCGAGAGATATCAAGGGTGCTTTCTTTCGTAGTTAATAAACAACACTGAGAGTTTCTTTAACCGTTTCTCCATCACCAAACAAACAAATACATTAGTATAGATCCTTGATATAATGAGACTATATTATCCTGTAATACTATCGCAGCCAGCAAAATAGAACACATTATTGCAAAAACATTGGTGGTGTCACTGGACGTTTGGAGCTGGAGGAGGATAATAAAGAGGAGGTTAGCAAGAGAAAGAGAAAAGTTTAGAGACGGTGTCTGCGCGGTATGTGGATGGCCAGGATGGGTGAGTAGGATGTAGGGAGGAAAGTTATGTCATCGGAAAGGGGAGGACTCGGACTACTGTAACTAAAGTTGTCACCTACGGCGCTGTACCAGCATTGCCCTGCAATAACAAATCGGCCGGCTGGTCGTTACCTTTCCTTCCAGTCTCCGACCTTCTTTTGCTCTTTGCCGACAAAGCTCCCAGTAAAAAGGAGATAATATCTACCCACCATCCGTCCCCCAAAAGCCACCTCGGACTCTTTCTTATCCTGCACTAGTTGTCTTCAAGGAAGCTGTCATATATGGTCCAGTATGTTGAGTTTTGCGGTGGCCGCGACATTTGTTTTTCGAATTATCACATTCTTATATTTGAATGTCGTTTTCAAGGAGCTTCGTGTAACGTATATTTGTTTCACGATGAAGAAGGGAGGTAAAGAGAGGTTTACAGATGTGCTATGACATAATTGTTAGTTTGTCTACGTTTTCATTAAATTACTCCTTGTCTTGACACCCACAATCAAGGTAGAGGCAAATTATGTTGGCCCTGTTTTTAGTTTAGAGGCCAGTGACTAAGATGATAGCAAGTTCCACCCATGCCGGCCATCGGCCATGGGCTAGAATGCATTGTTGCTGACAACACGACAAAAGAGAAAGGGGGAGGGGGCATAGTCTCCATAGACTTGACGGGATGGACTTTCATGGGAATTAAATGGTCGGGGTTTGGAGCAATTGGAGGTGTAGACTGACATTTTTATGAGATAGGTAGACAAATCAGCAGTAAAGTCGTCATGTGTTTTCCCATCCCTTTCAATCGGCCGGAGTCCTTGGACGAAAGAAAGCTTGGACAGTTGGACCTTTAGAAAGCTATACACACAAAACTCTCCTGCCTGTCGCACGCTATCTTCTAGACTCGAAAAGCCGAGATACGCTGCACTTTGTTTGTTTGGTGAGTACAGTAATTTTTTTTTATCTATGCTTCTATGAATTTCTGTTTATTGGCAAACAGCATTTGACAAGGCAGGAACATCAGTGTCGATAAGAGTGACTAGCAAGCGTCTCAAATTGACTGAGGATAATGAATTTTGTGAGAAAAGCTCATAAATATAGCCTTTCAAAGTTTTTAGTCAGCAGGTAAAATGACACGTTGGTACTGCATAACTTTTTCAGCTAAAATTTGCTAAACATTTTTCTATTTTATGTCACAAAACCCTCTCCCTTTGATCTATTTAAATATTAAAATTAACAACAGTTACTGGCTAATTAGTCTTTAAAACATTTGCACTGTCTTCTAAAACTGAGCAAGCATTTTAACTGATACTTACTGATGGGGGTTGAAGTCGACCGAGTTTGCTTGGTAAAAAGTTGGAGGAATTCAAACTTTCTGAGAGTCTGAAGGCGGCAGTTCAGTTCAGTTATGTGTTTGTGTGTAACAGCGTGTGTTGTTGTTGTTGTGTGTGTGTGTGTGTGTGTGTGTGTGTGTGTGTGTGTGTGTGTGTGTGTGTGTGCGCGCGCGCGCGCGTGTAGTTTTGTTAAGGGAATAAATGAATTAAATATAGGAATTGGACTTTCGATTGGTGCTGCGTGTTTGCCTCATTTGTTATGTAAGTTGATAAAAAAGATAACTGATGTGCCCTGCTGTTCGTAGCAGCAAACACTTTTTTTTAATGAGGGTATTAACGAATCTGTCGAGTTTTTGACATCGCTGTTGACCTAACAGGCCTTTATTACTCTGGGGATGTTTTCTATGGAGCGGGTTTGATCCTTTAACATCATTTTTCCTCATTTACTATAATCACTTACGTGTAAACAATTTTATGTCAAGTAGTGATGTAGATAATAGCTCACTTGTCCTAATGTTTGCAGTGTATATTTCGTTACTGAATGAAATGTAGATATTGACAATCGAATTGTAAACATATTATTATATACTCGGAAAATAATTTACAATTACAATTACAAGGGGCCTGGAAAGTCGTCTGTCCCGGGGCCCGTGCTGGCTCTCGGCGGCCCTCTCGATATCCGCTAACAGAACATAGGATTGTGTTCTGGTTTCAAAACAGAAATTGTAGACCCATACAATATGTTTTTAGACATATTCTGAGAATTTTCCCTTGTTATATTATTGGTATTTTGGGTCTTGTTTTGGTGTATACTAATTTATATTTTTGTCTGACAAAATGAAAAAAGTGCCAATTTTTGCAAAAAAAAAAAAAGAGAAAGGTTTTAAAACATTTTAACATGTAACAGCAGAAAAGCAGACAATGCTACAAAAATAAAAAATACAAGTGTTTTTTAAAATTTATTAACGTAGAAATCAAAATATCAGACACAAAAAGGATTGAAATATTGAAAATATACAAATAAATGATACCACTAGCAAAGCATTCTCATCTCCTGTGACATGCAAGTGCAACATTGTTATTTCCAGCATGTCCTACAGGATCATACTAAACAATAGAAGATATTTCTACTAGGCTTCTACACTATACATTTACTTAACTTTCTAAAAGAAAGTTAATCAAACTTAACAGATTTAAGTAATAGCGATAATTTAACAAAGGATTAAGGATATCAACAGCATCTATCTTTAACATCATGACTGTCGACCTTACCCAGAAGTGCGCAGGTTAGCTCTTTAACAGAGTATTAAACGCTACATCCCACCAGTGGTTGCCTGCTGCTGTAAATGTCTCTTCATGCAATAAAAATTTCTTTGATACACTAAACTGCATGGAGTTTTGTGACTAGGGGGGCATACACTGGGCGCACGGAGTCAGATTATATTACCTTTGATAGCAGTTTAGTGTAAGCTTCCCGATTATTATTTTTATCTTCGATGGTGCCGGGTGTCTTTATAGCAGTAGCTCAAAATACAGCTACCATGCTAAATATCATTTCTTAATATTACTTAAGATATGTACGATTTAATTCCAGATGACGCTTGATTGCACTTTTAGCAATAAAACTTTCAAAGTTATACAAAACATTTTTAATGCTTTGCGTTTTATCGCAGGAATGTGTGCTTGAAAATATTTTTAATGTTTTGTGTTTTATCGCAGGAATGTGTGCTTGAAAATATTTTTAATGTTTCGTGTTTTATTGCAGAAATGTGTGCTTGAAAACAACGTTTTGTTGATTGAACGGTAGAACTGGAACTGGCATAACCTCTTACCTGATGGTACTACTCAAGAGATGTTTGTTTGTATACAGCCCTGATGAAAGAGCTGCTTCGTATCAGTGAGTCAAATAACCTAATTGTTCTCATATTTTTACAGAAAACTCGATTATTGAATTATCTATTCTTTAGTATTTGTTTACAGCAGGCTTGGGAAACAGGGGTCTGTATGGGGCTCACAAAATCAATCGGTCTGGTCCTGCAAAGGGAACAGCGGGCGGAACTTAACATTCGATACATCTAAGAACTTTTTAGTAGTACCTTAAATGTATATGAAGCGAATCATAATAATACTGTAAATAATAATGGCAGTGCTAGGCAGCCTGGGAGTGTACGTGTTGTAAAAGTGTTAGACACTCTGGCAAAACCACTGCTGACCAAATATGGCGGACTAATTTTAAAGTTGATAAGTTTGTATGGCCTGCACATGATCTTATAAATATCCAAATGATCCTTGACAGTAAATCAGTTCCCCACCCCACGGTCTTGTTAACTGCAGAGAAAAGCTGTAATCTTGATCCGTAGTACTAGGCTGTAAGACTCTTACTTAATAATAGTTACTGATAATGCGAGCTAAGTGTCCTCTTATTCATAGGTTTTGAAAACAATTGAGCATAAAGCAGTTAGCCAACTTGAAACATGTGCAGCAAGACCTGCATCAGATTTTTTCCTCAAAACTCGGTTGTAGTTTTTCTGTGCATAAGGTGCGAAACTGCTTCCGACATCACGAAAGAGGTGTGAAAGGTGAGGTGAGACTGAGGTGCGATGCCGATCGTTGACAGTCCATGCTATAAAATAAAATGTTCAGATATGCACTTCGTAAATCAGGATATGTTATACGAGTGTTCTTGAATTATTATACTTACTGTATAATCCGCCATAAAGCTCTCTTGAGCGTGCAGTCTAAACGGAATTTGCTCGACTAATGCGAAATGTTGACGTCTACATTTTATCAACAAAAGGAAGAAGAATAAGAGAAGGTAAATTAAGTAGAGGACGTTGGATAGATTAAAAAAGATGATGAAAATTAAAAAAAAAGATTAGTGTGCAGACAATTTAGAACAATGTTTACTTCAAAGTTGATTTTAATCACTCCAACTCCAACACTTCTCCTTTGATTCGTATGCCTCCTTTCAATTAAGCAATGTTATGTGTGCGCCCTTTCATGAAACCTTGTATTGTAGGTTTATTTGCAAATGATTTTACCCTACAAACCATTTTTGTCATATATATATATATATAGATATATTCGTGCGCGCACACGTACCCTCCACCCACACACAGAGACACAAAAACACACTCACACAAAGAGACACGCACACAGACACACCAGATACTGACAGGAGCAAAGACATGAGTAACTTCATTGGTAGCGGCAAAGATCTGCGTAAATCGAGCTGTACGGCTGTTTACATAACTGCTGATTGTAATGTTTATATTTTCTCATCCGGCTTCTTCCAGTCCTGGCTTCTGTTTCTTTTAAAGCCCGTTGAGGTGGCCTCTTTCCGAAGAAATGAGCTAGATGATGATGATGATGATGATGAAACTTATAACGCCGCAAAGCGAAGCGTTGCAAAATTCATGTATGAGGCTAAAGCATCATATCTTCAGGGCCAAATAATTAACTGCACCTCCTCCAAAAAACTCTTTGCCATCTGCAATCAAATGACTGGATCTCGTACAGCAACACCACTGCCTACTGCCTACCCTGCTTCACTGCTGGCGCAAGTTTTTAGTGATTATTTCACCAGCAAGATATCGGACATTCGATCATCTTTAGACTCGGTGTCGGCGCTTGACAGCATCTCCAGTGATGTCCTCCCGGGATGCTCCATGACCAAGTTCCTCCCAGTCTCTGAGACCGATGTGAAAGCGGTTATTCTAAAAGCTAAACCAACAACTTGCGAGTTAGATCCGATGCCCACAAGCCTTCTTCTCGAGTGCCTAGATACTCTACTTCCTGCCATCACACATATTGTAAATGTTAGCCTGTCGTCAGGTGTTTTCCCATCTCTGTTCAAAAATGCGGTGGTGAGGCCACTTCTTAAGAAATCCAAGCTTGACGTCAATGTGCTGAACAACTACCGCCCAGTCTACAACTTGTCTTTTCTCTCTAAGATCATAGAGAAAATAGTTTTGATGCAGCTCTGGGCCTACTTACAAGAGCACCATCTTATCCCACAAGCTCAGTCGGCATATAGACCTTTCCACAGCACCGAGACCACTCTTATTAAAGTAACAACAGACATATTATCTGCTCTTGACAGTGGTGATGTCTCTCCATTAACTCTACTGGACCTGTCTGCTGCATTTGACACTATAGACCACTCTCTGCTTCTTCACAGACTCCATACCCTCTACGGGATTTCTGGACCTGTCCTCTCGTGGTTCCACTTCTATCTCGCTGATAGGACCCAGACTGTGTTAATTGACGGTCAGATATCTCGCCCTGCTTCACTTTTCTGTGGCGTTCCCCAGTACTCAGTACTTGGCCCAGTTCTGTTCATCCTGTATACTAAGCCACTTTCATCATGCATCCAGTCCCACCAGGTTTCTCATCAGTCCTATGCAGACGACACGCAGCTTTACTATTTCACTCTACCGTCTGAGTTTCACTCTGCTATTAGCTTGTATCAGTGATGTCAAGGGCTGGATGGTAAAAAACAAGCTTAAACTAAATGATGATAAAACGGAAGCCCTCTTGTGCCATAGAAGAAGACATCAACCTTCACTAGTCAGTCTGCCCAATCACATCAAGGTGGGCGACAGCAACATCACCTTCACATCATCCGTTAGGAATCTGGGATTTATTGTCACCGCAGACATGACCCTTGATAAACATGTTACAGCTGTCTGTCAGTCTGCCTACTATGAGCTCCGTAAGATCAGTGCCATCCGTCATTTTCTCTCTACACGCGCTACCAACACTCTTGTCTGTGCGTTTGTTCTTTCTCGACTTGACTACTGCAACTCCTTGCTGGCAGGCTGCCCTGACTACCTCATTCAGAGACTCCAGAGAGTACAGAACTCCGCTGCGCGTCTGGTACTTAGAGCAAGAAAACGGGACCATGTCACTCCTCTCCTTCGTTTCCTACACTGGCTACCCGTCCGTTCTCGCATTCAGTACAAACTGTCTGTGCTGTGTTTTAATTTCTTTGCTGGCTCCTGTCCTGACTATTTCTCTGAACTTCTCATCCCTTACTCTCCGGCCAGACAATTACGCTCTTCGTCTGACGACCGTATCCTAACTGTTCCTGTCACCAGAACAACAACCTATGGTCACAGGACTTTTGGCTACTGTGCTGCAAAACAATGGAACTCGCTCCCTTTCCATATCCGCCACCTTCCTACAATTGAATCCTTCAAATCTGCGCTGAAAACGCACCTCTTCCTTGAGCATTACTCCTAACACAGTCCACAATGCTAGTCCTTACCTTCCCCCTTCCCTCTCGCTACTTTACCCATCACTATTTTTCTCTATGATGCCTTTGCTATCTGTTTCGTCGTCAGTACTGTCGTTTTCTTTCGTCCCCTGTGCTCTGTATCTACTTGTCCACGTCTCTTCCCTATTTTAAGCGCTAAGAGCATGCTCTCTATGAGTGTGAATATGCGCTATAAAAATCTTCACTATGATGATGATGATGATGATGATGATGATGATGATGATGATGATGATGATGATGATGATGATGATGCAAGGAGAGCACCGAGAGATTGTTTGTTATTAACGAATGCAAGGCTAACGCCACAATGGCGATACTTGGTAGGGTTACCTCAAACCTCACAACTTTTGTTTATTATATCGTGTATTATTATTTCAACTGCTTCTTTTATTTATTATGTAGTTCAACTGCTACGATGCACGATGTTTTCTGTTTAAATGTTGTTCAGCTGACTATTCGACCTTTGGTCGAGCGTGTCCTGTCACATGGACTTTTTGCCCGTAACATAATCTCGCTGGTCATTAAGGTTGACAGCAGCCTTAAAAAAACTTGATCCATCTCACCATCTATGTTCATGTTTTGTTTTCTATGACCCTCAAAAAACTACATCTATGCTCACATCTTTTTTTTCGTGTCTCAACAACCTACATAAAGCATAAGCACATTCCCAACAGAGGAAAAACAATGTACGGAAAAGGTGACTAAATTAAGAAAGGCAAAGCATTACCTATAAATGCAAACATCAGAAATTTTATTATTAATAAACTTCCTTTTAGGCTGTACATGCACAATGTCTCACATTAAAAAAATGGTGTTTGATTAAATACCACGGAAATTAATAAACAAATTAATAATTATACAAATAAATTTGAAAATATTAGTAAAGCATTCTCATCTCCTGTGACATGTTAGTGCAATATTCTTTTTGTCTAGCATATCCTACAGGATACAAAACAAAATAATCTATCAGGCTGCTACACCACACAACCCAATTAAAAGTCTTGATATTTATTAAACTTTTTACAAGGAAGTTAATAGATTTCAGTAATAATCCTCATTTAACCCTCCTGGTTCAAGATAAAAATGAACATTAAAATGACTGGCTTATAACTGAAGACTGTGAAGACGACAGTGGGTGAAGTTTGTTTTTTTTATTAATGCTGCTGTGAGATAAACATTAGAGTGATTAGACCAAGAAACCTATACATTTTTGGAAAAGAGAAAACTTGAACGAACTTTGCAATAAAAAGTAATGAAAATCGCCTTGCCCGTGCTACCAGGCAAAGGCACGATCATGGCTTTTCAAACCAAGAGAGTTAAGAATATTAACAGCATCTACCTTTAAGGTTGACAGAACCATTTAAAAAAATAGATCCATGCAACTATGCTAACGTCTTTTTTCATGTCTCAGCAATTTACATGAAGCATAAGCACATTTCCAACAGAGGGAAAACATTGTACAGAAAGGGTGGCTATATTATGAAAAGCAAAGCATTTCCAATATATGCATTCATCACAAATGTTATCATTAACAATACACTTTAGGCTGTACGTGCACAATGTCCAGTATATAAAATGGTGTTAGATTATGATATTATCTTCTCTCTCACAGATACATTCTCTCACACACCTGTTCATCCTCTACATACTCCTCTATGCCAGAACAGTTTGACTGGAGCAGACTTAATTGGTCCTTCTCCCTCCATCTATCCTGTCTCTGGCACCAGCAAGCCACAGCGACAATTATACGTGGATGTCTGCATCCATGGCTTCCGGGTGATGCTTTCTTACAGCATCTAAAAACAGAAAAAATGAAGTCTTCTTTATGCATAGTGACCACTTTGAACATCTACAAAGCTAGAAGCCAGGATCGATGTAATATGAAATAGAGGAAGGGATATTTAGATTAATGGATAGTGGAGTGACATAAAAATGTAAGATACAATATATCCCAGTATCTGGAATATTTTATAGGATCAGTTCACAAAGTTCCTGTCGGTGGTACTGGTAACAGCAACTTTCTTCCACACACATCTATAAAATATACAAATAAGGATTTCTAAAATGAAATAGATAAAATAAAATGATAAAAGAAATCCGAAATCTAATCGGGGTAATTTTCACTTTCTTTTGTCCTGTCAGAGTGCCCTGCGAGTCAGATTTCAGAGGTGGCTGAATTGCTTCTTTGTAGTCATCTACACAGCAAATAAAAAAAGTTTATAGCCATATACAAAGGGAATTTAGATAAGCAATAGAATTACCACACGTAGCTACATATGTGAGTATGTGCCTTCAATAGTATGACTAAAAGATTACTTTTATAGCACTAAATCACAACTCTGCTGAGTAAAAGTCTTAAAACACAATTTAAAAAGAAATATGAGAAATAAATTTAAATTTTTTTGCAGATATCACGTTCAAAAATATATATAAAGAGTGCATCTTAAGAGATCTTTGTCTTCCACGTTACCTATGTATTGATCGATTGCTTTCATCTGGAGAGTTAGTTTCCCTATAAATCTAAAGTACAAACTATAACAATGGCAGAGAAATCACGACTAAGTGAAAGCAAAATCGACAAATAAAGTATTATGATATGGTTTCTGAGAGCATTATTTCAACATTTAAATAAATGAACTTCAATATATATATATATATGTTTGAAGTACTGGTTCCTGGAATGAAAGAGGGCTGCATGTTGATCTCCCTCCTACGACCACTCTAAGGTAGGACCCGATTTTGGTGGATTTTAGCGAACCTTTATAGGGAGGTTTTACTGTTTGTTTTTAAGAATTTAGAAACTCAACGAGGACTAATTTTCAGTTTACTGCATTGCCGCCTTTCAACATCTCAAATTGCTCTTTACACTAATACATTTCTTATTATTATCCTTAAATGCAGATATTACAAGTTTAGTTTGTTTGCTTCACAGTGGCGTACGAACCAGATGTAGGGTGTGGGTTGTGAACTGCCCCTTCAAAAATAAGACTGAGGAGGCAAGAACGTGAACGTCGTTCACTATCACTGTGGAGTTTGCTCCCCTCCCCACCTCCCGAAAAACTGTCTTCTTACGCCGCTGCTTCAAGTAAAATATAACAATGCTTTGCATAATGACAACTCCTCGAAGTTTGATACCTGTTTAAATTTTTTGAATTGCCTGTTATTAATTGATATTTGACAAATTAAACAAAAATCATACACACTCATTTGGTATTCTCTTTAAATGAACACGAGTACCACATGCTCATTTTAAAATATCTTGTATATAACACCTTGGTTATCACTAAGGTTTATTTTTTAATTGCGAAACTTTTTTTCTTTTGTTGCACGTCAGGCACAGGATGCTGGCGAGCGTGTTCTGTCTCCTTTCCTTTGTTTCCCCCTTTTGATGATTGAGGCCACGAATGTTCCCATTCTAGCGAGTCTGAACCTCCCACCCTCCCACCACTCCTTGGTGACCTGACATTTTATTTTGGGGTTTTCTAAGTCAGGAAGGAAGAACGGGGCGCACATATACGAAAACACACGCGCGTGCGCGCACACGTGCACGAACACACGCACGCGAACAATCACAATGTGGCGCAGCGTTGATTGCTTTGGACGTGACGGTTCATGGCCTAGGCCCTAGGCAATGAGATGTGACAGATAACATTTATAATAACAATTAGATTTACTTCAAATTTGGTTCACTACTGTTATATATTGGAAGTGTGGAAGTCAATAATAGCCTGTATCATACAAAGAAGCTACTTCATCTTCTTTTATTTACAGGTATATTGCTTTTCGAGCTGCAGATCTGAACTCAGGGCCGTTGAGAGCCAGCACGGACCCCGGGGCAGACGACTTGCTAAAACATGTAGCTGGTAAAGTTCATAGATTCAAGAGTGACAAGAGGCTAAAAACAGACAAAAATTATGTCAGACAAATCAGTAAAAAAAAAAAAGCCTTGTGCTTGTTCCGAGTGTCAGCTGTCTGATTCTCCACCAGCAATGAACTAAGCCTTGCGACATCACCTCCCCACCAC
This sequence comes from Marisa cornuarietis, assembly GCA_004794655.1. NCBI lineage: Eukaryota > Metazoa > Mollusca > Gastropoda > Architaenioglossa > Ampullariidae > Marisa > Marisa cornuarietis. The sequence continues at coordinate 65,698 of SMMW01000563.1, read as the reverse complement.
CGTCTGAAATCAAGGTGAAGGTCACTCGACAACATTGATCGAGTCATCACCATCAGAAGTCGTCATCGTGCAGTTTGACAGTGTTGCCTGTGTCTATCAGCTATATACAGGAATAGGCAAAGGTCACAAAGATACAACCACAGTGCATCTAGCTCAGCAGTTCCAGGACTGCAGGTGGCTGTTAAACGGATTGATCGAGACAACTTTAGAGAGGCTTTAGAGGGGGCGGGTGTAGTGGCGGCGTAGTGTAATACCTCTCTGTCATATGCGATACGTGGGACCAATCTACAGGATAATATGTAGCGGATATTCTAAAAGCTTCATCTTCACAATAACTTTCACGGTGACCGGACACTTAATCCCCAGACATTTAATCCCCGACACTTCATCCCCGACACTTAATCCCCTAGACATTTAATCCCCTAGACGTTAGCTTGTAAAAGTATTCTTTACTATACCTTTCACAATACCCATTGGATTTGCTTCAAATTTGGTTTATTAGTGGGATTGAAGACGTACAAGTCAACAATAGTCTATATCATTCATAGATGCCGCTTGATCTTGTTTTATTTGCACTCTTACAATATACATGAAAGCAGATTATTAGATTGTGCAGTGTAATACAGACAATCACGTTTAAATCATATTCTTACAATCGTTTTTGGTATTTGTAATTTGATTTGTCAATTGTCAGCTCTTCGCATTCCGTCACGTATGCCTCACTCTTAGGCTTTAGAGGGGGTGGATGTAGTGGCGGCGTAGTGTACATACCTCTCTGTCATATGCAATACATGGGACCTCGTGTTTGTTAAACCTCATGTGAGGTCCATGCAAAGCAGACCCGTGTCAAGCTTAGTGGACACTTTATCCGACTCTCCCGTCCATTACATGGTAGCACGGGTTTTTCAAACTCCACGTGCTTTCCGTGCTATGCCGTCCCCGTGTCAAGCTTGCAACCTAATCTTTACGAAACTTTCAATACCCATTGGATTTGCTTCAAATTTGGTTTATTAGTGGGACTGAAGACATACAAGTCAACAATAGCCTATATCATTCATAGATGCTGCTTTCTGTTGTTTTATTTGCACTCTTACAATATACATGATAATATATAGCCGACAGTCTGAAAACCTGATCTTTAAAATACCAATTGGATTTGCTTCAAATTTGGTTTATTAGTGGGACTGAAGTTGTACAAATTACAAATAGCCTGTACAATTCATAGATGCTGCTTGATCTTGTTTTATTTGCACTCTTACAATATACATGTTAATATAAAGCTACAATAACTTTCATAATATCAAATCGATTTCCTTCAAATTTGGTTTATTATAACTTTCACAATAACCATTTGATTTTCTTCAAATTTGGTTTATTAAGTGGACTCAAGAAGTAAAAGTCGACAATAGCCTATATAATTCAAAGACGCTGCTTGAACTCGTTTTATTTGCACTCTTACAATAGACGTGATAATTTATTGCCGACAGACTGAAAACCTAATCTTTACAGTAACTTTCAAAATACCCATTGGATTTGTTTCAAATTTGGTTTAATAGTGTGACTGAAAGAATACAAGTCAACAATAGCCTATATAATTCAAATATATTGCTCGAACTAGTTTTATTTGCACTCTTAAAATATACATGTAAATAGAGATGATTCCTCTCTAGAAGAGCTTATGACGCTGGTGAGAGCCCTAGGGAAGCCAGCTCGCTGACTCATCTTCTGACGACCAAGACAAGAACCAGGATAGGGACCTGAAACATCCGAACCCTCTATGAAAGTGGCAAATCAGCTCAAGTGGCAAGTGAAGTGAGAAAATACAACATCACGGTCCTTGGGTTATGTGAAACCAGATGGAATAGAAGTGGGCAGACCAGGCTAACATCAGGAGAAACCATCACCTACTCTGGCCACAAAGACCTGGACCATGACCATACCCAGGGAGTAGCACTGCTGATATCCACAGAGGCAATAAAGGCGCTGATGGCCTGGGAACCAGTCTCACCACGGCTCAAGTCAGCAAGATTCAATTCAAAAGGAAGGAAGATTACCATCATCCAATGCTATGCACCAACAAATGCAGCAGATGAAGGGGAAAAAAGAATAATTCTATAGCTCCTTGCAGTCTCTGCTTGACCGCACAACAAGGAGAGATCTGAAGATCATTATGGGAGACCTAAATGCCAAAGTGGGAGATGACAACACCAACATGGAGCTCATCATGGGAAGACATGGCGTCGGCACCTGAAACGAAAACGGGGAGCTCTTCACAGACCTGCGCTTTCAATGACCACGTCATTGGTGGCACTGTATTCCCCCACAAAAATATACACAAAACAACGTGGACTTCCCCAGATGGCCAGACAGAAAACCAGATTGACCGTATAACGGTTGGTCGAAAGTGGAGAAGGAGTCTCCAAGATATCAGAGTGAGAAGAGGAGTAGATGTTGCATCAGACCACCAGCTCCTAATAGCAGTCTTCAAGATCAAGCTGAAATCCTTCATCAATACAGCAGGCAGACCAAACCACAAGTTCAATACTCAGTACCTAAAGAACAAGGAGACAAGGGAAGTTTTAAACTGTGAAATTAAGAATAAGTATGAGGCCCTTTCAGGACTGACAGAAGAATCAGTGGACGAACACTGGTCAACACTCAAGAGCATTTGGAAGACAACCTGTACAGATGTTCTAGGGAAGAGGGAAAGAAAACATAAGGAATGGATGACTCCAGAGACTTGGGCAAAGATTGAATCAAGAAAAGGACTGAAACAGAAGCTCAACCAGTGCCAAGACCAGCAAGAGAAAGAAGGTCTCAGAGCAAAATACTGGGAAGCCAACCGCCAAGTGAAGAGGTCGGTAAGGGAGGACAAGAGACGCTTCACTCATGAACTGACAGAGGAAGCACAGACAGCAGCCATACAGGGAAATGTGAAACGAATATACGAAATAATACGAACTCTGTCAGGCAGGAGCGTAAACCCAAACAAGCCAGGGAAAGACAAAAACGGAAAGACAATAACAAACGATGCAGAACAAAGAGACCGCTGGATGGAGCACTTCGAAGAGATGCTGAATAGACCTCATCCACCATCCTTACCTGAAATAACACCAGCAACTGCACAACTTCACGTCAACACCAGCCCTCCCACTAAGACAGAAATCATCAAAGCTATCAAAAGCATGAAAAATGGCAAAGCAGCAGGCCAGGACGGCATACCCCCAAAAGCACTAAAAACACACCCAGAAACAACAGCAACAATTCTACAGCCCCTCCTACACAAGATCTGGGAACAAGAGCTAGTCCCAGCAGACTGGAAATTAGATCACCTGGTCAAACTACCAAAGAAAGGAGATCTCTCTCAATGCAACAACTGGCGGGGGATCATGCTGCTGTCCATCCCCAGCAAAGTCCTGACATGAATAATACTAGAGAGACTGAAGAAGGCACTAGACAAGAGACTTAGACCAGAAGAAGCAGGGTTTCGCCAGGATAAGTCATGCACTGACCACATTGCAACCCTCCATATCGTCATAGAACAGTCCATCGACTGGCAATCCTCCCTTTATATAACTTTTGTGAATTTCGAGAAGGCCTTCGACAGTGTAGACAGGGACGTCATCTAGAGGCTGATGAATCACTATGGTATTCCGCCCAAATTCATAAACATCATCCAGCAGGGATTGTATGAAGACGTATCCTGCCAAGTTATCCATAACGGCAAACTCACTAAACCTTTTGTCATGAAGACTGGCGTAAGACAGGGTTATATATTATCGCCGACAATCTTCCTGATGGTCATAGACTGGATTATGCGTAAAACAACCCAAGACAACAACACCGGTATCCAGTGGACCTTCACCAAACAGCTAGAGGACCTGGACTTTGCAGATGACATTAGTCTCCTATCTCATCGGCAGCAGCATGCAAAAACCAAACTGAGCAAGCTAGCAGAGGAAGCAGAGAAGACCGGCTTAAAGGTCAACAGAAAGAAGACCTAAGTGATGAAAATCAACAACAAGCAGGAACTCCCAATCCATCTTCAAGGAGAGAACATCCTAGAAACAGACCGCTACAGATATCTGGGAAGCATCGTTAGCAAGGATGGTGGAGCGGACGACGACATCAGAAGCCGCATAAACAAGGCCAGGCATGCTTTTAACACCCTACGCCCCATCTGGAACTCCCGAGAATTATCCCTCCGCAGTAAGACCCGCATCTTCAACACCAGTGTGAAGGCAGTCCTATTGTATGGCTCCGAAACCTGGAGAGTGACAAATACCTTCAGCAACAAGCTCCAGACCTTTACCAACCGATGCCTTTGCCATGTTTTGGGAATAAGATGGCCTGAAAAGATCTCCAATAGCAGCCTGTGGGAAAGAACTAACCAGAATGCCACTAGTCAAGACATCAAAAAGCGCGAGTGGGTCTGGATAGGACACACCCTGCGCAAACCAGCTGACACCATTGCCAGGCAGGCACTTGACTGGAAAACCTCAAGGGAAGAGGAGAGTTGGGAGGCCAAAACAGACTTGGAAAAGATCAGTAGAGAGCGAGGCAAAAGATGGCGGAACCATTGCCAGGCAGGCACTTGACTGGAAAACCTCAAGGTAAGAGGAGAGTTGGGAGGCCAAAACAGACTTGGAAAAGATCAGTAGAGAGCGAGGCAAAAGATGGCGGAACCACATGGGCCCAACTGAGGGGGGCTGCCCAAAACCGGGTCCGCTGGCGAGGTGTTGTTACGGCCCTATGCTCCTCGAGGAGTAGCAAGGAATGATGATGATAGATGACTGTAAACCTAATCTTTACAATAACTTTCACAATACCCATTGGAATTGCTTCAAAATTGGATTACTAGTGTGACTAAAGAAGTACAAGTCAACAATAGCCTATGTAATTCAAAGATGCTGCTTTATCTCGTCTTATTTGCACTCTTACAATATAATAATATATACCTGTCACAGCCTCTGCGTTCACTCAACGCCTGGACATTTGCGCGCTCTTTTTTTTAGACAAAACAACTCTGCCTTCTTTTTAAACCTGTATACATTTAATTAAATCAATAAACATGGTAAAATAAATTCAAGAAATTCTAAGGTACAAAATGATCTAAAAATCAAATAGTCTAAAAGAAAATTTATATAATCCGGAACAAAGTCACTTTTTGATGTTCACACTGGAAAAACTGATGATTCGATGAGTATATATATATATATAAACTACATAAATGCTCCACAAACAAATATCCCAAACCACAAACGTTTTACTTAAAATGGTGCTGTCTCTCGGGACGAGCTACCCAACCTCACAAAAACAAACGCTGCCGCTCGGGGCCAGACCTTTCTCTTAAAATGGTGCTGTCTCTTCGGACGAGCTACCTAACCTCACAACACAAACGCTGCCTCTCGGGGTCAGACGTTGAACATGAAATGGCGCTGCCTCTTGGGGACGAGCGACCCAACCTTCTCTTTATTGACGCCGTCTCTGGGGAACAGGCGTTATACACATGGCGATGCCTAACTCCAGCTAACTCCAGATAACTCCAGCTAACTGCTCCTATAACAAAATTACAACAAAAGAAATTACTAATACTTATAGATCTATATCTCTATTTTAAAAGAAACCTACAGGAAAAATTCACCTTATGCAAAATAATCCGAGTTACTAACAAAAACACAATAACGCACTTTTCTAGGAAGACGCAGCCTTCACTTCCCCACACGCAGTGTCTCGGCACTTGCCGTGTCTCTCTGAAAATTGAAGCGCTGGCCGGCAACAGTTAACTAAATACTCTTCCCCCTTTCTTTTCTCACTGTATAAAAAATACCCCTATGACTCATGCGCCAGGTGCGATTTGGGCACCCTCGCTGTACTGGCTATTAGCCTCCATGTCACCCCTCTGTGACAATATCCGACAGTCAGAAAACCTAATCTTTACACTAATAACTTTAACTTTCACAATACCCATTGGAATTGCTTAAACTTGGTTTACTAGTGTGACTGAAGGAATACAAGTCAACAATAGTCTATGTAATTCAAAGATGCTGCTTTATCTCGTTTTATTTGCACTCTTACAATATTTATTATAATATATTATAGATGACAGTCTGAAAACCAAATCTTTACAATACCTTTCACAATACCCATTAAATTTGCTTCAAATTTGGTTTATCAGTGGGACTGAAGGAGTACACGTCAACAAATGCCTATATAATTCATAGATGCTGCCTGATCTCGTTTTATTTGCACTCTTACAATATTCATGATAATATATAGCCGACTGTCCGAAAACCTAATCTTTACAGTAACTTTCAGCGAAACCATTGGATTTGCTTCATATTTGGTTTACTATTGTGACTGAAGGAGTAAAAGTCAATAATAGCCTGTATAATTCAAAGATGCTGCTTGAATTCGTTTTATTTTGCACTCGTACAATATACATGATAATACGAGGTGTGGCAGAAAAGTAATGAGACTTATTTTTTATTTACCAAAGTTTTTTTCTGACATCAATGTTATCCCTTTCAAGCTAGTTCCCTTGGGCAACTACACACCGATGGAGACGTTGTTCCCACTTTTGATAGGAGCGCTGGAAATCTTCAACCGGTATGGTCTTCAGCATGTCCGTTACACTCTTTTGGATGTTTTCTAAAGTCCCGAAATGAGTTTAGGAAAAGGAAAAAGTCACAGCCGGTGAGGTCAGGCGAATAGATGGGTTGGGGAGCCACAGAAGGGGAATCGTCCACAAAGAATTTGTTCCTCCAGGACAAACTGTCAACCAAGTTTTTTTATAAAGACGTCCTTGAAAGGCTCAGAAAATGGGTCATTCGACCAGACACTGCAGACATTGCAGACATTGCAGACAAATGGATGCTCCATTATGACAACTCCCCATGTCACACTGCTCTCTCCCTCAAGGAATTTTTGACCTCAAAAGGCATTCCCGTGGTTCCCCAACCCCCCTAATCAGTCTTATTACTTTTCTGCCACACCTCGTATATAGATGACAGTCTGAAAACCTAATCTTTACAATAACTTTCACAATTCCCATAGGATTTGCTTCAAATTTGGTTTACTAGTGTGACTAGAGGGATACAAGTCAACAATAGCCTATATAATTCATAGATACTGCTTGATCTCGTTTTATTTGCACTCTTACAATATACATGATAATATTTTGATGTCAGTCAGAAAACCTAATCTTTACAATAACTCTCACAATACCCATTAGATCTGCTTCAAATTTGGTTGGGAATTGTAAATTGATGGGTCAATTCTCAGTCTTACGCTTTCCGTTACGTACATTTCACATAGCATTTTAGTCTACATTACACTAAACAGTCACGTAATCTGCTTGATCTTTTGCTAGATCTCTTCATAAACATGTTTTATGAACCAGTTTGACTTCAGCACAGTCAAAACATATATATAGACTGTATCATTCCGTGCTCCAATGTACTGGAAGTGAGAAAGTTGGGTGTAGTGGGTGTAACGTTTCGTGTGAAGAGTGCACTTATAAATGGATGTGAGCGTGAGTGTACATCTACATGTAGCTACGCTCGCGGCGCTCCTCTTCCTTTTCAGACAAAAAGGGCCGCCCAACGATTCCAGCAATTAATGTTACAAAATAAAAGTAGAAATGAGATGTTAACAGTGAACAGTCAAGAACTACTATAACTGTCTAACGCAGAAAGTTAAGGTCCTCTTTCCCAGGCAAATGTCACCTGTCACGTTGTCGTTCGCTGGTCAGGTATATCCAAGGTAGGTGGACAACTTGCAGACAGGTTACACCTGGGCTGCTGAACGGCAAACTGTATCCCAGACGAGTGTAAATTTGGACAAGAAAGCTTACCCAAATTCAGGAATCACAATATGAACACAAGAGTAGATCCCGGCGGAGTGAAGTGGACAACTGTCGACTCCGCGTTATCCGGTTCTTGGTGGAGGGATGTCCGCTGAATCTGGAACAGCTTGGTAGGGAGACCTCTGCGCCTGTTATGAATCGTCTGGTGGCCGTGTGCAGGTCGGCAAATAAGATGAGCGCAAGAATCACGAGTCACAATATAAATTCCCCCAGAACACAAGAATATATCGTGGCCTGAAGATTAGTCTTGTTGGAGACGTCTCAGGCGGAGGGCAGTCAACCAGTTCCGTGTCTGTGTCATACAGTTCCTGCGGGAAGGATGTCGGCTGTATCCGACGCTCAGTGTAAGCAGGCTTCTAGTTCTACCCTTCGGTAGAGTGAGAGATATATATCAGCGTCCGTTATAATCGTCTGCTAATGAAGTGCAGGTCAGTCTACACTGACAGATTGCCGCTGAATCTGGAGTACGGCTAGTAGTGGTTACACCCTCGGTGTAAGCAAGCTTCCAAGTTCTACCCTTCGGTAGAGAGATGTCAGCGTCCGTTATGTACGTTTGCTATTGGTGTACAGGTCAATCTACAATGACAGATTGCCGCTGAATGCAAGGGAGATGTTATGCCCGCTAACTTAATTACCCGACCACAGGTCTTGACCAATCCATGCTAAGCAGCTGGGTCACCCAGGTGATCGCCTAGCGAAACTAGCTATGGCTACGTGGAATCCACGCCGATCAAATACATTAATTTACTTAGAAGACTTAATCAGGTGAGAATCCACGCCGATTACTCTGCTAAGTAAATTAATGTATTTGATCGGCGTGGATTCTCACCTGATTTAGACCGTGGCGAGTACAGCTACACCACACCATGACCACTTACTCCGAAAATTAATCCTTCGTAACTAAGGAGTCTTCCATTCTTAGTTGTGTAATGGTGTGATGTAATACGCAGGTCTGCGTCACACGCTCACGAAACTATTCAAGAAAGCACCGCCGTTCCACCTAAGCTTTTAAACAATTAACAAAATAATAATAATAATAAATGGGTTTACAGTGGGCTGCTTTAACAGCCTAACCGCAGTCGCCAAGCTTGACGTTGGGCCTGCTTAGCAGGGACATCACGTGGAGCTTGTAAAACTCGTTCTCCCATGTATTTCAAGTGAGAGAGAGAGAGAGGTATGTACACTGTGCCGCCGCTACACCCATCCTTCTACTAAACCTTGGAGTGAAATAATAATAATAAATGAAGATTTGTATAGCGCATATTCACACTCATAGAGAGCATGCTCTTAGCGCTTAAAACAAGGAAAAGACATAGACTAAATAGATAGGACACGAGGGGCGTAAGAATAAATGACAATACTGACGACGAACAAAAAACAAAGACGGAAAACACAAAAAGACACCGATTAACAGAACATAGAAAATATAGCGATTCTGCAGAGAAAGACGGGTAGAAAATTAGCAAGAGCAATAAGGGGGAGGGTAAGAAGGACTAGCATTGTGTGGACTATGTTAGGAGTAATGCTCAAGGAAGAGGTGCGTTTTCAGTGCAGATTTGAAGGATTCAGTTGTAGGAAGGTGGCAGATATGGAAAGGGAGAGAGTTCCATTGTTTTGCTGCACAGTAACCAAAAATCCTGTGACCATATGTCGTTCTGGAGACAGGAACAGTGAGGATACGGTCATCCGACGAAGAGCGTAGTTGTCTGACTGGATATATTGTAAGAGTGCAAACAAAACGAGGTCAACCAGCATCTCTGAATTGTATAGGCTATTGTTGAATTATAATTCTTCAGACCCACTAATAAACCAAATTTGAAGCAAATCCAATGTTTATTGTGAAAGTTATTGTAAAGATTAGGTTTTCATACTAACGGCTATATATTATCATGTATCTTTTAAGAGTGCAAATAAAACAAGACCAAGTAGCATTTATGAATTATATAGGCTATTGATGACTTGTACTCGTTAAATGCCGCTAATAAACCAAATTTGAAGGAAATCAAATGGGTATTGTGAAAGTTGTTGCAAAGATTAGGTTTTCAGATTGTCAGCTATATATTATCATGTACATTTTAAGAGTGCAAATAAAACGAGATCAAGCAGCATCTCTTAATTATATAGGCTATTGTTGACTTGTACTTCTTCAGTCCCACTAATAAACCGAATTTTAAGAAAATCTAATGGGTATTGTGAAAGTTATTGTAAAGATTAGGTTTTCAGACTGTCGGCTAAATATTATTAGGTACATTGTAAGAGTGCAACTCTTATATCTCCTATATATCTGACTTCCCGAGAGCCGCCGGGCCTGCAGGCGAGTGAACTGCGAACTAGTCAAGTCGCGTCTACAACCGCATCACACCTATAGGACAGTGGACATTTGCATACGCGTCCTTGACACCCCTATCGTGGGGTATCCCTTGGGAAATCCGCGCGTGCGCATGCGCGTTCTTTCAGGTTTTCTCCAACAGGCGGACATTTCTCATCTTTTCTCCTGCCTCTCCTCCACGAAAAGGCAAGGTAAGCTGCACTTTGTTTGTTTGCTAAGTAAAGAATTTGGAACAGCTTTCTTATAGGGGGGCAACACGACGGCCATAACAAAATGGCTTACCTGTAGGCGGAGCTATGCAAAATAGTGATGTCACTATCACGTCACTCATCTTCTGCTCTCTCCTCGCTAAACTCCCCTGATATCGTCTGCTCCATCTTCTTCGAATCCTTACTCCAATTTTTCCGAGAAATAATATCCAAAAATAAACAAAATTTGTCCTCTCCCGAAAATTGCGTACAAGTAGAAACAACTCAAAGTCTTCCACTAAACTCAAAACAAACAACCTAGTCACTTCTCCATTTATTCTAAACTTTTTCTGCTGTACTTTTCAGGCTCCGCACCTCTCAACTTTTCTTTGAAAGCCACAACTGCACCACAAATTTTCCCCAAATTTCCATCTACACTCGTCACCTTGTCTCCTCTCGACTTTCTCTCGTCTGCTAACATGAAATCAAATCAACAAACTTTCCCGCACCATGTTTTTCAAGGGATCTAGCAAAAAGTCAAGCAGATTACGTGACTGTTTAGTGTAATATAAACTATAATGCTGCCCACCTCTGATTTTAAACATATTTTGAAATTTTATTGGGAGTTATAAAATGATGGGTCAAATCTCAGTTTTACGCATTCCGTTACGTATATTTTACTCCAATGCTGAATAGGGGGATGGGTGTAGCGGCAGCACAGTGTACATATCTCTAGCTTACAATACACGATAACAAGGGTTTTCCACAATTCACGTGCTGTTCCTGCTAAGCAAGCCCAATGTCAAGTGTGGCGACTGCGGTTAGGGTGTAGAAGCAGCCCAGTGCACCCGTCTTTATCACACAGGACATGGGAGCACGGATTTTTCAAGATTCACGTGCTGTCCCTGCAAAACAAGCCCAATGTCAAGCTTGGCGGGCGTGTTAGGATGTGGAAACAGCGCAATGCACCTGCATTTCCTGTACAATACTTAAGAGCACGGGTTTTTTTGTAAGCTCCACGTGCTGTCCGTGGTATGTCAAGTTTGGCACTAGCGGTTTTTTTTAACCCTTTAAAGACCAACTCCTTTACTTCATGGTATATTGTTTATTTTTGTTGATCTACGTGCAGGAAAAGTTGTCGTTCTGTATTTTTATGAAGCATCAACCATGAACTTCGTACAAAAATGAAGATCAAGTAGAATCTACAAATGATACAGTCTATTATGAATGTGTACACTTCATATTGCTGATCATGTTATATTGTAGCGGATAGGAGGTAGAGCGGGGATGGGGGTAGGACATAACATGTTGTTGACGTGTCAAATGTATCCCTTAGAAAGCTTGGACCGCGAATTTAGCAGGTTTCACGTATAGGCAGTGCTCACACCTGGTCCTGGGTGACAGGTGTGGGTATTTTGATCCCCCAACCACAGTCAGAAAGCTACTGATGTGGCATGAATTCCGTGGAAAAGCGTGAGCCGCGAACTATTCGAACTTCAGGCACGGGTCATACAGTGCACACACCTGGTCTGTTTACGACAGAGGTGTGTGTATATAATCCCGACTCTGAGCGGCCAGTGGGCTGCTGCTGATACCGCTATTGCTTAAGCTACTCCAGTTGACCAACTGTTGCTGAAGCCGAGCTGATACTAGAGATTCCACGCCGTTCTGCTACTGATTGCGAGAACAAACGCCATGCAGAAGGAAGGTTGCCATAGCGAGACTGAACAACCGAAGCTGGCGAGAGGGCGATACGAATCTTATCAGCGTTTCCGTGGGTCGAGCGACGGAGCTCCACCACCACCGGTTACAACGAAGACAACCCACCGACTGAGGGGAGGGTCGTCGCGGTATCCGTGTACCCGAGCAGTAAGCCGAAGGTAGCCACGTCCAAGTGCACCGACCGTTACGTCCGGGGGACCTCTAACGCAGGGCAGACGCGTGAGCTATCGGAGAACGCCGGACTTCCAAGAGACGCGGCGTACAGACATACATACAAGTACAGAAAGTAAGACTTTCTTTTGGCATTAGGCCAGTTAAAGGGTGTTACGTACCCTAGTTGTGAGCTATCGGGGAGCGCCGGACTTCCATAAGACGCGGCGTACAGACAGAAAGTACAGATAAGAAAGTAGGACTTCTTTTGATATTCTACACCTTCGTCTACCAGGTGTTGATACAGGACAGTTGTATTAGAGACTTGAGTAACCTCAGTACAGTTAGAGGTATATGCAGTTTTGAGACTGCTGAAGACTTGCCTGTGTGCAGTCTGGGAATTTTGAGGACTTGCCTGTGTGCAGTCTGGTACATTGAAGACTTGCTTGCGTGCAGTCAGTTAATGATAGTGGATATAAGAGTGTAGACATTTGAAAGTAACGTTTGAAGACTTGCTTGTATGCGGTCTATTACCAGTGTGTATTTAAATGTGTGCAGTTTAGAGACTGCTAGAGATCTGCCTGTTGTGCAGTGTGTAGAGCCTAGAAGACCTGCCTGTGAGCGGTCTAATAATTGTTTACGATTTGGAAGGCTTAGTTTCGTAACTACTTTAAGTGTCACGCCTTTACTCTATTTGTAGTTGAATATTTCCTCTGAGTCTTGATTTGTCTGACTGCCCAGGGGCAGTGTTGTTGTGTATTTAATTAAATTTCTTGTTGTTCATTTTGTAAATAAGTATGTGTCCGGGAAGGGACGTCCTGAATTGAAGCGATCTTATGTTGTTATTTCGTAAGAGTGCGCATGTCCGCGAAGAGTACGTGACATATATTCTTTATTCTTGTTGTTGTGGGTGCAGGAAAATTTGTTCCTACTATATTTTGATGAAGCATCAACCATACAAATTCGTACAAAAGTGAGAATCATCAAGTAATTTCTATGAAGGATACAGTCTCAGTTTTACGCATTCCGTTACGAAAATTTCACTCCAAAGCTTAACCCTTTAACTGCTAACTCCTTTACTTCATGTTATATTCTTTTTTCTTATTGTAGGTGCTGGAAAAGTTGTTATTGCTATATTTTGAGGAAGCAACAGTGTACATACCTCTCTCTCACTTGCAATACATGGGAGCACGGTATTTTCAAGCTCCACGTGCTGTCCGTGCTAAGCAGGCCCAATGTCAGGCTTCGCAACTTCGTTTAGGGTGTAGAAGAAGCCCACTGCACTCGTTTTTCTCACTTGCAGTACATGGGAGCACGGGTTTTTAAAGCTCCTCGTGCTTTCCGTGCTACTTCAAGCTTGGCGTTAGCGGTTATTTAACCCTTTAACTGCCACTTCATGTTATATTCTTTATTCTTATTGGTATAGGTGCAGGAAAATTTGTTCCTACTATATTTTGATGAAGCATCAACCATGGGCACAGTGTACATACCTCTCTCTCACTTGTAATACATGGGAGCACGGGATTTTCATGCACCACGTGCTGTCCGTATTAAGCAGGCTCAATGTCAAGCATGGCGACTGCGGTTTGGGTGTAGAAGAAGCCCACTGCACTCGTCTTCCTTACTTGCAGTACATGGGAGCACGGGTTTTTAATGCTGCACGTGCTGTCCGTGCTATGTCATGCTTAGCGTTGGCGGATATTTAACCCTTCAACTGCCTCCTCATGTTATATTCTTCCTTCTTGTTGTAGGTGATGGAAAACTTGTTCCTACTATACTTTGATGAAGCATCAACCATGAACTTCGCACAAAAGTGAAGATCAAGTAGTTTCTGTTAATGTAGTTTCTATTATGCATGTTCACTCCTCCTACTGCATTTTTTAAGGGTGCTGGATCAGCCCACTTTATCCGACTCTCCCATGGTAACACGGGTTTTTCAATCTCCACGTGCTTTCGAGCTATGCAGTCCCCGTGCCAAGTTTGTAGCCTAATCTTTACACACACTTTACCAATGACAATTGGAGTTGCATTAAATTGGGTTTCTTTCTGGGACTGAAGACATAAAAGTCAACAATAGCATATATATTTCATAGATGCTGCTTGATCTTGTTTTATTTGCACTCTTACAATTATACATGATAATATAAAGCCGTTAGCATGAAAACCTAATCTTAACAATAACTTTCACAATACTCATTGGATTTGCTTCAAATTTCGTTTATTAGTGGGACAGAAGAAGTATAAGTGAACAATAGCCTATATAATTAAAAGATACTGCTTGATCTCAGTTTATTTGCACTCTCACACAATATGCATAATAATATATAGCCGACAGTCTGAAAACCTAATCTTTACAATAACTTTCACAATACCCATTCAATTTCCTTCAATCCTGGTTTATAAGCGGCACACAAGCAGTAGAAGTCAACAATAGCCTAAATATTTCATTGATGCTGCTTGATCATGTTTTCTTTACACTCTTACAATATACATGTGTAGCAGATGATAAGGGGGTAGAGCGGGGATGGGGGTAGGACATAACATGTTGTTGACGTGTCAAATGTGTCCCTTAGAAAGCTTGGACCGCGAGTTTAGCAGATTCCACGAATAGGCAGAGCTCACACCCGGTCCTGGGTGACAGGTGTGGGTATTTTGATCCCAACCACAGTCAGAAAGCTACTGATGTGGCATGAATTCCGTGGAAAAGCGTGAGCCGCGAACTATTCGAACTTCATGCACGGGTCATACAGTGCACACACCTGGTCTGTTTACGACAGAGGTGTGTGTATATATTCCCGACCCTGAGCGGCCAGTGGGCTGCTGCTGCTACTGCTGAAGCTGATCCAGTTGTTGCTAAAGCCGAGCTGATACTAGAGATTCCACGCTGTTCTGCTACTGATTGCGGAGAACAAACGCCACGCTGAAGGAAGGTTGCCAAAGCGAGACTGAACAACCGGAGCTGGCGAGAGGGCGATACGAATCTAATCAGCGTTTCCGTGTGTCGAGCGACGGAGCTCCACCACCACCGGTTACAATGAAGACAACCCACCGACTGAGGGGAGGGTCGTCGCGGTATCCGTGTACCCGAGCAGTAAGCCGAAGGTAGCCACGTCCAAGTGCACCGACCGTTACGTCTGGGGGACCTCTAACGCAGGGCAGACGCGTGAGCTATCGGGAAACACCGGACTTCCATGAGACGCGGCGTACAGACAGAAAGTAAGACTTTCTTTTGGCATTAGGCCAGTTAAAAGGTGTTACGAACCCTAGTTGGTATCCTCCACCTTCGTCTACCAGGTGTTGAGACAGCACAGTCGAATTAGAGACTTGAGTAACCTCAGTACATTTAAAGGTATATGCAGTTTTGAGACTGCTGAAGACTTGCCTTTGTGCGGTCTGATAACTTTGAGGACTTGCCTGTGTGCAGTCTGGTACATTGAAGACTTGCTTGCGTGCAGTCAGTTAATGATAGTGGATATAAGTGTAGACATTTGAAAGTAACTTTTGACGACTTGCTTGTATTCGGTCTATTAACCAGTGTGTATTTAAGTGTATGCAGTTTAGAGAGTGCTAGAGATTTGCCTGCGTGCAGTGTAAAGCGTAGAAGACCTGCCTGTGAGCGAACTAATAATTATTTACAATTTGAAATGCTTAGTTTAGTAACTACGTTAAGTGTTAGGCCTTTATTCTACTTGTAGTTGTATATTTTCTCTGAGTCTTGATTTGTCTGACTGCCCAGGGGCAGAGTTGTTGTGTATTTAATTAAATTTCTTCTCGTTCATTTTGTAAATAAGTATGTGTCCGGGAAGGGACCTCCTGAACTAAAGCGATCTTGTGTTATTATTTTGAAAGAGTGCGCATGTCCGCGAAGAGTACGGGACATATATTCTTTATATTAGATTTGCTTCGAATTTGGCGTACTAGTGTAACTCAAGGAGTACAACACAAAAATAGCCTATATAATTCAGAGATGCTGCTTGATCTTGTTTTATTTGCACTCTTACAATTTACATATTAATATATAGCTGAGAGAAGGAAAACCTAATCTTTACAATAACTTTCACAATACCCACTGGATTTGCTTGAAATTTGGTTTACTAGTGTGACTTAAGGAGTACAACACAAAAACAGCCTATATAATTCATAGTTGCTTTTTTGATAGAAGGAAAACTTAAGCTTTACAATAACTTTCAGAATAGCCATTGGATTGGATTCAAATTTGGTTTACTAGTGTGACTGAAGGAGTGCAATACAAAAATAGCCTATATAGTTCATAGATGCTGCTTGATCTTGTTTTATTTGCACTCTTACAATACAAGTGGTAATATTGCTCAAAGAACGAAAATTTAGTCTTTACAATAACGTTCACAATACTCATTGAATTTGCTTCAAATTTGGCTTACTAGTGTGACTGAAGGAGAACAACATAAAAAAACCTATATAATTCATAGATGCTGCTTGATCTTGTTTTATTTGCACTCTTAAAATACACGTGATAATATATATTTGACAGAAGGAAAACCTTATCTTTACAATAACTTTCACAATACCCATTGGATTTGCTTCAAATTTGGTTTACTGGTGTGACTGAAGGGGTAAAAAACAAAATTGCCAAATGCCTATATAATTCATACATGCTGATTGATCTTGTTTTATTTCCACTCTTACAAATTCACATAATAAGATAGAGCCAAAACAGGAAAACCTAATCTTTACAATAACATTCACAATACCCATTGGATTTGCTTCAAATTTGGTTTACTCGTGTGACTGAAGGCGTACAACACAAAAATAACCCATATAATTCATAGATGCTGCTTGATTTTGTTTTATTTGCACTCTTACAGTACACATGATCATATATTGGTGACAGAAGGAAAAGCTAATCTTTACAATAACTTTCACAATACCCATTGGATTTGATTCAAATTTGGCTTACTAGTGTGACTGAAGAAGTACAACACAAAAATAGCCTATATAGTTCATAGATGCTGGTTGATCTTGTTTTATTTGCACTCTTACAATACAAGTGGTAATATTGCTCAAAGAACGAAAATTTAGTCTATACAATAACGTTCACAATACTCATTGAATTTGCTTCAAATTTGGCTTACTAGTGTGACTGAAGGAGAACAACATAAAAAACCTATATAATTCATAGATGCTGCTTGATCTTGTTTTATTTGCACTCTTAAAATACACGTGATAATATATATCTGACAGAAGGAAAACCTTATCTTTACAATAACTTTCACAATACCCATTGGATTTTCTTCAAATTTGGTTTACTGGTGTGACTGAAGAGGTAAAACACAAAATTGCCAAATGCCTATATAATTCATACATGCTGATTGATCTTGTTTTATTTCCACTCTTACAAATTCACATAATAAGATAGAGCCTAAAGAAGGAAAACCTTATCTTTACAATAACATTCACAATACCCATTTGATTTGCTTCAAATTTGGTTTACTCGTGTGACTGAAGGCGTACAACACAAAAATAACCTATATAATTCGTAGATGCTGCTTGATTTTGTTTTATTTGCACTCTTACAATTCACATAGCTGACAGAAGGAAAACTATATCTTTACAATAACTTTCACAATAGCCATTGGATTGGCTTCAAATTTGGTTTACTAGTGTGACTAAAGGAGTACAACACAAAAATAGCCTATATAATTCATACATGCTGCTTGATCTTGTTTTATTTGCACTCTAACAATACACATGGTAATAAAAAGCTGACAGAAGGAAAACCTAATCTTTACAATAACTTTCACAATACCCATTGGAATTGCCTCAAATTTGGTTTCTAGTGTGACTGAAGGAGTACAACACGAAAATAGCCTATATAATTCATAGATGCTGCTTGATCTTGTTTTATTTGCACTTTTACAATTCACATTTCTGACAGAAGGAAAACTTAAGCTTTACAATAACTTTCAGAATAGCCATTGGATTGGATTCAAATTTGGTTTACTAGTGTGACTGAAGGAGTGCAATGCAAAAATAGCCTATATAATTCATACATGCTGTTTGATATTGTTTTATTTGCACTCTTTTTAATACACGTGGTAATATTGCTCAAAGAAGGAAAACTTAATCTCTACAATAACATTCACAATACCCATTTCATTTGCTTTAAATTTGGTTTACTAGTGTGACTGAAAGAGTACAACACAAAAATAGCCTATATAATTCATAGATGCTGCTTGATCTTGTTTTATTTGCACTCTTACAACACATGATAATATATAGCTGACAAAAGGAAAATGTAATCTTTACAATAACTTTCACAATAGTAATTGGATTTGCTTCAAATTCGGTTTACTAGTGTGGTTGAAGGAGTACAACACAAAAATAGCCTATATAATTCATAGATGCTGCTTGATCTTGTTTTATTTGTACTCTTACAAAAAACGTGGTAATATTGGTCAAAGAACGAAAACATAATGTCCAGTCAAAACCCACAGCCTGTCCACTGGACCCAGTTCCCACCCCTCTACTGGTAGACTGTCTTGATGTCCTACTTCCTGCCCTAAAAAAATAGTAAACGATAGCTTGACTTCTGGCATTTTCCCTTCCACCTTTAAAACAGCCTTAGTGAAGTCGCTGTTAAAAAAGCCTACCCTCGGTATCAATGTATTAGACAATTACCGTCCAGTCTCAAACTTACCATTTCTGTCTAAAATCCTTGAGAAAATAGTTCTCAAGCAACTTCTATCCCATCTGAACTCTGAAAACTTGATTTCTCCATCACAGTCTGCTTATCGCCCTTTTCACAGCACTGAGACTTCTCTGCTGAAAGTGACAAACGACATTTTGTCTGCTCTGGATAGAGGTGACATCTCATTTCTCACCATGTTAGACCTGTATGCTTCCTTTGATACCATAGATCACATTACTCTCATTCACAGACTCAGTACTCTCTATGGCATCTCAGGCTCCCCACTCAGCTGGTTTCAGTCATATCTCTCAGTTATAGTGGATGGCTGCGTGTCTTCATCTGTGTCTATTCACTCAGGAGTCCCACAAGGCTCTGTACTTGGTCCCATCCTCTTCATCTTGTGCATGAAGCCACTTACCACTCTAATTCAATCTCACTCTATATCCCATCAATCCTTTGCTGACGACACCCAGCTATATAGGTTGGAGTGGCGTCCCCTCGCCTAACAGGCTTGAGGGAGGCGGCTCTCCACAATTTTTGTATTTTTCTTAGTTTGTTATGTTTTTAGTGCCCATTGTGTAAGTCAGTACTTTCTTCGCTGCGTCGCTTTCTGCCTGACGCCATAACGCTTTTTTCTGAAGATCTTTAGATCACACAACGACACGAAGGCTTTTCTCTGAACTCACGGCCGTTGAGAGCCAGCACGGGTCCCGGAGCAGACGACTTGCTAAAACAAGTAGCTGGTAAAGTTCATAGATTCAAGAGTGACAAGAGGCTAAAGACAGACAAAGGGTATGTCAGACAAATCAGTAACAAATCAGTGTGCTTATTCCGCATCTCAGTTGTCTGATTCTCCACCAGCAAGTAACCTGACGACATCACCTCCCCACCACTGGCAGAAAACAAGGTGAAGGTCACTATCAACATCAATGAGTCATCGTCATCAGAAGTGGTCATCGTGCAGGTTGACAGTGTGGCCTATGTCTATCAGCAATGTACTATCCTAGCATACTGCTGATTGCCTCCAGTAGTTCAGTCCGGAAATTCTTGAACAGAATCTGGATATTTCTCAGTGATTGTAAAACTAATCTGATGATCTTACTACAAGAATTCTGCTATTTTTCAGTGATTTTAAAACTAACCCCATACACTGTACAGCGCATTGAGTCGACTCTGGAGTTGAAAATTGCGCTATATAAATCTGCTTTATTATTATTATTATTATTATTATTATTATTATTATTATTATTATTATATACCAGTTGTTCTCCTTCTCAGGCTCACACTACTATCCAGAGCATCCAAGATTGTATTTCGGATATTAGGCTATGGAGGACCCACAACAAGTTAAAGCTAAATGACGAAAAACAGAAGCTTTACTTTTTTCATAGAGGAGAGCCAGGGTTTACTCATCACTGCCTGTTTCTGTTCGGGTAGGCGATGCCGATGTCCCTTTTGTAACTTCGGCACGTAATTTAGGTTACAGAATGTCTGCTGACATATCTCTTGATAAACATGTCTCTCACATTTGTCGATCTGCATACTATGAGCTTGGGAAGATCAGCTCCATTCGCCATACTCTGTCCGTCTCAATCACCAAAATTCTTATCTGCTCGTTTATTCTGTCTAAATTAGACTACTGCAACTCTCTTCTTGCTGGCTGTCCTCAATACCTCATTAATAAGCTGCAGAAGGTCCAGAACTCAGCTGCTCGTCTCGTTTTTCGGACTCGCAAACATGATCATGTCTCACCACTTCTTCGCTCTCTTCATTGGCTACCAGTTAAAGCTAGAATAGACTACAAGCTCTCAACTCTCTGCTATGGTTTCTTCGAAGGTCACTCCCCCAGCTACTTTAATGAAATCTTGTCTGTCAAAACTCCTGCCCTAAATCTTCGCTCCTCATCAGACTCCCGCATTTTATCCCTCCCTCTCACAAAGACAGTCACATACGGACAACGGATGTTCTCCCTTTGTGCTGCTCAGCAGTGGAACTCTCTACCACATCACATTCGCCACTCAGCCTCCAAGGCTGCATTCAAACGCTCTCTTAAAACATATCTTTTTACAAAATACTATTCCTGACTTGTACCTCATCTTTATGTTGTCCAGTGTCTCTATGTGTAGCTCACTGTCTATTGGTTGTTGTGTTTCTTTCTATCAAATTGTACTGCGCAGAGAGTGCGATCTATCTTATTCGTGATTCTGCGCATTATTATTATTATTATATTATAATCTTTCCAATAACTTTCACAATACCCATTGGATTTGCTTGAAATTTGGTTTACTAGTGTAACTGAAGGAGTACAACACAAAAATAGCCCATATAATTCATAGATTCTGCTTGATCTTGTTTTATTTGCACTCTTACAATATACCTGAAATCATTTTCTTATATGGTGCAGTGTACTACAGAGTAGCGCGTTTCCTGAAGCGGTTTGAAATCATATCTTAAAAATCACATTTGGTAATTGGAAATTGATTTGTCAATTCTTATTTCTTCATATTCCGTTACAGATACCTCACTTTATTGCAGTTTGCTTGAAATTAGCAATATGAAGAGTAAACATACATAATAGACTGTATCGTTCTAAGAAACTACTTGATCTTCACTTTTGTACGAAATTTATGGTTGATGCTTCGTCAAAATATAGCAGGAACAGCTTTTCCTGCATGTAGATCAACAAATAAAAAGAATATAACATGAATTAAAGGAGTTGGCAGTTAAAGGATTAAAAATCCGCTATCGCCAAACTTGACATAGCACGGACAGCAAGTGGAGCTTGAAAAACTGTACTGCACGGGAAATACCGGTGCATTGCGCTGTTTCCACTTCCTAACCTCCGCCGCCAAGCTTGACATGAGGCCTGCTTAGCACGGACACCACGTGAATCTTGAAAAATCCGTGCCCTCATGTACTGCGGGATAAAGACGGTTGCAGTGGGGCTGCTTCTACACCCTGACAGCAGTCGCCACACTTGACATTGGGCTTGCGTAGCAGGAACAGCACGTGGAGTGTGGAAAACCCGTGCTCTCATGTATTGTAAGCTAGAGAGAGGTATGTACACTGTGCCGCCGCTACACCCATCCCTCTATTAAGCATTGGAGTGAAATATACATAACGGAATGCGTAAAACTGGGAATTGACCTGTCAATTTACAATTCCCAACAAAATTTGGCAAAATATGTTTAAAATCAGAGGTGGGCAGCATTTTAAAGTATATTACACTAAACAGTCACGTAATATGCTTGACTTTTTCCTAGATCTTTTCACAAACATGTTTTATGAACCGGTTTGACTTCACCACAGTCAAAATAACGGAATATTGACACGACTTTTACAATAACCAAAGGACTTTATCTAAGGCTTTAGAGTGGGCTTGGTGTAGTGGCGGCGCAGTGTACATACCTCTCTGTCATACGCGACACGTGGGACCTCTTGGGTCAGCCCACTTTATCAGACTCTTCCGTGCATAACATGGTAGCACGGTTTTTTTTTAAACTCCACGTGTGTTCCGTGCTATTAAGTTCCCGTGTCAAAATTGCAACCTAATCTTTTCAATAACTTTCACAATACCCATTGGATTTGCTTCAAATCTGGTTTACTAGTGTGACTGAAGGAGTACAACACAAAAATACCTTATATAATTCATAGATGCTGCTTGAAAAGACATTATTTATATACAAACAATCCTCACAAAAAGATAAGCGCACAACCTTATCAACGTATCAGCATTTATTGTAAGATAATTTTAACTGCTTTTTCTTTCAGAGCTAACCATCATTCAGACACTACTAAATTTATTTAGTCACAAATACCCCTCACAAAAAGATGTCAAGTCCACTAACTTATCAAATTGATACATATCAATATATCAGCATAAAGATAATCTTGTTTCTTTCAGGACTATCCATTGCACTGATTATTCAAATGTTGTCTACATATTTTAAAGACATTATTTATATTGTACCATCCCATCACGGTTCCTGGTCATTTCAACTAAGGTCCTTTCGACTAGGGTCAGTTCGACTAAGCCGTTTTGTCTAACGGTCGAGTCATCTATAGGACACATGAAATGCTATAGGACGCATGAAATGGAAAAAAATTGAAGTGATTTGAATGCTAATAAACGCTTTAAATGTATCATGTAAATAGTGCTAATTGTCGCGTTAAGCAATCGGGGTCCACAGGTTCCACTCTCGCATGCACGGTCTCAACCACACAGACTCAACAAGCACTCAAACGCCCAAAGCCGGCGACGCATCCAGCCTCCCTAAGTTTAAAAATTGACGCACACACGTGGGAACAGTAAAAAAAAACCAAAAAAAAAAAACCAACCGACTGTTAGATGAAACGACTTAGTCGAACCGACCTTAGTTGAACTGACCCTAGTCGAAACGACCGTTAGTCGAACTGACCCTAGTCGAATCGACCGGTTACCCCCCAACACAAGCAATCTTATCAATATATCAGCATGTTCATATGCTACCAACTTGTTTTTAAAAGTTATTTATACAAAAAATCCCTCCCAAAAGAATTCAGTCCAGACAAATGAATGAACACAAATAAACCAATATCCTCTCTTTTGTCATTCACACACACTGTCCTGCCATTTAAATAATACCAAAAGGGAGAACAGAAGAATATCAAACAGAAGTGTCGTGAGAAAGTCGCTTCTTCTTCTCTTCCTCCTTCTTTCTGCGGCCTCCAGCATGGTCACTTGACATGGCCAGCCAATCTCCCATGTATTTATCTAGTATGTCTACATTCAAGTCTTTAAATTGCCTCTGCATTGCCTCTGCACAAAAAAACAAAACAAATCTATTTAAGTGAAAATGAAATAAATTAGTGTGAGCTACAAAGGAAAATGAAAAAGTATATCTTGGCAATAATGTTAGCTTAACATATTTTGTCAAGAAAAAAATCATTATGTTCTTTAAAACCCGTGATTTATTTTTTCATATGTTACAATGAAAATGTGACTGTATTTGCGTTAACCAATGCTTAAGGTTTCAGAAGTTGCAGAAAAAAATGGCACCAGGTTCAGGGTAGCACAATGGCATAAAATGTGCTCGGCTTTGTGGGTTAGGGAAAACTCCATGGAGACAGTTAATGATATTATCATTATTGCTTCCTAAGTATCTTTTTTTGTGGGGCGAGTATCCCCTTGTCCCTGCCGGCATATCAAATTAGTGATCAGTAAAGTGTTGATAGTCTCTTTGTGACTGTAAAGCTAAACCAATCTCCTTAGAAATACAGCCTTCAATCCCCAGAACTTGAATGTTGTAAATGTTACACTTACCATATATGGTGTTATTCAGGTGCTTTAAGTTATTCAACCACAGCTTTCCCTTTCTCCCTTCCATACTGTAGAGTATGGACAACTGCAGTTCAAAAACTTGTTTCAATGTTCGATATAAGGCATCTTTGGCTGTCTGACCACCCAAATTGCTCAGATACAAAACCTGAAACAACAATGTTTCAACAATCAACAGCCTCATATATTGATAAGGATCTCATATGCAAACTCCTTATACCTTTAAACTCTTTGAAGTTTGAGCCAGTATCATAAGAAAAGACTTAACAAATGTGGAAATAGTGAACACTATGAAGTAACATACTCTTAGTCATTCTTTTTTGCTTCATTGCATTTATAAACATCTTTCCAATCTTGGTATAATTTACTTACCATTCTCTGCTTTGTGAATTCCTCTACCAGTGCATGGTCGAGTTGCTGGAGCTGAGTTACTTAGCTCAGTGGAAAGAGGAAGCCTTCTGAAAGGGAAGGAGTTTCTTGACTGGAAGCCACATTGCTTTGCCCCCTCCTGGCTTCCAGACATTCTATCCTTCGCTGCAGACTCTGCATTTCAGCTTTCAAATCCTCAAAATTTGTGGAAGTTCTCTCAAAAAATGTTGGTAACATCTTAATGATTAGGTCATTGGATAACTCTGAAAAACAATAAATATTATCTTAATACTGATATATATTTAAGAAGTATAGGCACAAAGTAAATAAATCTCCTTGTACAACCAAAATAAACAAACTTTTAATTCTCTCAATATACAAACAGTTTATATGGAACTTACGGTCATTAGAAGATGCCACTGACAAAGGTGGCAGTGACATTGTAGGTCTAATGGTGATCGCTGAGAAGTTAAAAGAAAAAGCTCTTCATGTTCATTTATTAAGTGTAGGTAAAAAGAGACGAAATCTTCCTTAGAAAAACTGGCACTGAAAGGGCTCTTAATATACTATCTGAAGTTAATGTAAAATCTTACAGTCAGTTAAAGCTGTGGTGTGTGTAGTAGATGGTGATGATGCCATCTGTCTGATGCTGGCCCCTTTACAGTAAAAAAAAATCTGAATGATATATTTAAGATGTTAGGTACAAGGTGCATAAAGCAAACTGAAAGAGGTACTTTTCATTCCTTTTAATATTTACTAACTAGAATTCCAAGAACCTCACAGATGGTCCTAATTCTGTGGACTGGAGATCACGCAAAACAGGCCTGGCAGGAGATGGTGTCCTTGGGATTCTCAGAGGTTTTGGTGGGGTTGGGGGAGCTGGAGGTTACCCTTCTGGGGAATGTGATCTTGCTCGTTTTCTTGATTCTGCAGAGAAAGATGGGTAGAAAAGTAGCAAGAGCAGAAGGGGGGAGAGTAAGAAGGACTAGCATTGTGTGGACTGTGTTAGGAGTAATGCTATAAAATATAACAATCATGTTTTCTTTTAAATTAGACATGTAGGAGTACAACACTAGATACATGATCAGAGTTATCAGACATTTGAATCTTGATAGCAACCTAGACCTCAGAAATAAAAATCTAAAGGCTTACTGTTCAATTGTGAGGTTGTTGGCCTCGGTGGGGTCCGTAGTGGCGATATGCTGT
Organism: Marisa cornuarietis; assembly: GCA_004794655.1. Lineage (NCBI taxonomy): Eukaryota > Metazoa > Mollusca > Gastropoda > Architaenioglossa > Ampullariidae > Marisa > Marisa cornuarietis. Next base: position 39,883 of record SMMW01000563.1, on the reverse strand, counting down.
TTTCATCAGAGCCAGAGCTCCTAAAAAAAGCAAATTTTTTTATGGAATCACAACATCTTATGTTCCTGTCACTATCATAATTTGTTTTGAGTTGTTTATTCTAAAAATGGTGAAGCAAATGACAAATAAAAAAATCAGAAGCACTAACCAGATCCTTCTTGGGACTGGCTTTCGTTTGCTGGCATTGTCAGAAGCATCTGACGGGCAGCCTCTTCTGCCTTTTGAAGGAGGCAGACGGTTCTCTAGTATGTTGCTGCTAAAATGTCATAAAATAAAATACATAGACATGTCATTACACTATATTCAGCATAAGTTGAACATCAAATACTAAAGCAATGTATGGCTTCACAATGAAATGCAGGTATATTCGTATTTAATGAACTTTGCATGCATTCAGGTTAAATGATTGAAAAAATCTATATACACACACACCAGAATTATTACAATTAATATGTAAATTGTTAATCAAATTCTGCTGGAAAAAAATTGAACAGACTATAGATGAAAGTGTGGGGCTTAACAAAAAGATGTGCTAATGAACTTAGTAAACAACTTTTGTGACAAACCCGGCACAGGTAAAAGAAAGAAATGAAAAAAGAGAATAAAGTTAAGTCTGAATATTTCAGTGGATATTCAAAAAAGTCACAAGTTCTGATAAAGCGCTCAATTACAAGAACAGGATCCGAAACATACTTCACGACCAAAATGTTGCGAATTAAATAGATGTGATTTTTTTATTTTAACACAATTGTTCCCGTTTGTAACTGAAATCTGATTAGTTTTACCTTGAACGCTTCCGATGAAATGTGATGATGTCAAAGTGAAAACCAGATCGAAACTCAGAAAGCGAGAAACTGATCGATGAATATTTAAAATCAGATTAGTCTTACCTTGAACGCTTGTGATGAAGTGTACTTGATGATCAGAGAAGAGAAACTTAAAAATATAGGGCAAGAAACAGGCCGGAACACGTAGGAATGTTTGCGAGAGTGACCGTTCTTGATAAATTATATATACTTTATATATATATATTTTGAGTGGAAACTTTGCTAACCATGATGTATAAAATATAGTTTAAAGTTACTTAAAGATCTATAAAATAATAGTTATTTCATCTTTAAACGTACGACGACTTGATAGTCATGAATATTCATGCGAACGTGACAGGGTCAGTCAACGCGTGGCGATCTCCGATCCCATATCGCATTGCGCGAATGCCGGCGTTTGGTCGGTTAATGCCCGGTGATGGGCAAACCGACGTTACAAGAATCACCCTAGCAAGGTCCAATCTTGCGTGTGCTGGGTAATATATAGCTGAGAGAAGGAAAATTAATCTTTGCAATAATTTTCACAAAACCTATTGGATTTGCTTCAAATTTGGTTTACTACTGTGACTGAAGGAGTACAAGAGAAAAAACCCCATATAATTCATAGATGCTGATTGTTCTTGTTTTATTTGCACTCTTACAAAACACGTGGTGATAATGGTCAAAGAAGGAAAACCTAATCTTTAAAATAACTTTCAAAATACTCATGTGAGTAGCTTCAAATTTGGTTTACTAGTGTGACTGAGGGAGTAGAACACAAAAATAGCCTATATAATTCTTAGGCGCTTCTTGATCTTGTTTTATTTGCACTCTTTCAAAACACGTGGTGATATTGCTCAGAGGAGGAAAACGTAATCTTTAAAATAACTTTCAAAATACTCATGTGAGTAGCTTCAAATTTGGTTTACTAGTGTGACTGAAGACGTACAACACAAAAACAGTCTATATAATTCATAGCTGCTGCTTGACCTTGTTTTATTTGCACTCTTACAAAACACGTGGTGATATTGCTCAAAGAAAGAAAACCTAATCTGTAAGATAACTTTCAAAATACTCATGTGAGTAGCTTCAAATTTGGTTTACTAGTGTGACTGAAGGAGTACAACACAAAAATAGTCTATATAATTCATAGATGCTGCTTGATCTTGTTTTATTTGCACTCTTACAATACACGTGATAATACATAGCTGACAGAAGGAAAACCTAATCTTTAAGATAACTTTCACATTACTCATTGGGCTGGCTTCAAATTTGGTTTACTTGTGTGACTAAAGGGGTAGAACACAAAAATAGCCTATATAATTTATAGATGCTGCTTGATCTTGTTTTATTTGCACTATTAAAATACACGTCATAATATGGAGCTGAAAGAAGGAAAACCTAATCTTTACAATAACTTTCACAATACCCATTGGATTTGCTTCAAATTAGGTTTACTAGTGTGACTGAAGGAGTACAACACAAAATAGCCTATATAATTCATAGATGCTGCTTGATCTTGTTTTATTTGCACTCTAACGATGCACATTGTAATATATAGCTGACAGAATGAAAAACTAATCTTTACAGTAAATTTAACAATGGTCATTGGATTTGCTTCAAATTTGGTTTATTAGTGTGACTGTAGGAGTACAACACAAAAATAGCCTATATAATGCAAAGATGCTGATTTTTCTTGTTTTATTTGTACTCTTATAAAACACGTGGTGATATTGCCCAAAGAAGGAAAACCTAATCCTGACAAGCACTTTCACAATAATCATTGCATTTGCTTCAAATTTGGTTTACCAGTGTGACTGAAGGAATACAAGACAAAAATAGCCCATATAATTCATAGATGCTGATTGTTCTTGTTTTATTTGCATTCTTACAAAACACGTGGTGATATTGTGCTTGTCAAGAAGAAAAACCTAATCTTTAAAATGTCACAATAGTTATTGGATTTGCATCAAATTTGGTTTACTAGAGTGACTGAAGGAGTACAAGACATAAAAAGCCTATATAATTCATAGATGGTGCTTGATCTTGTTTTATTTGTACTCTTAAAATACACAGGTTAAGATATTGCTGAGAGAAGGAAAATTAATCTTTACAATAATTTTCACAATACCTATTAGATTGGCTTCAAATTTGGTTTACTAGTTTGACTAAAGGAGTACAAGACTAAAATAGCCCATATAATTCATAGATGCTAATTGTTCTTGCTTTATTTGCACTCTTACAAAACAGGGGGTGATATTGGTCAAACAAGGAAAACCTAATCTTTACAATAACTGTCATTGGATTTGCTTCAAATTTGGTTTACTAGTGTGACTGAAGGAGTACAACACAAAAATAGCAAATATAAATCATAGATGCTGCTTGTTCTTTTTTTTGCACTATTACAAAACACGTGGTGATATTGCTGAAAAAAAGGAAAACCTAATCTTTACAACAACTTTAACAATAGTCATTGGATTGGCTTCAAATTTGGTTTACTAGTGTGACTGAAGGAGTACAACACAAAAATAGCCTATATAATTCATAGATGTTGCTTGATCTTGTTTTATTTGTACTCATACAAAACACGTGGGGATATTGCTCAAAGAAGGAAAACCTAATATTTACAATAACTTTCACACTAGTCATTGGATTTGCTTCAAATTAGGATTACTAGTGAAACTTAAGGGGTAGAACACAAATATAGCCTATATAATTCATAGATGTTGCTTGATCTTGTTTTATTTGAACTCTTACAAAACACGTGATGATATTGCTCAAAGAAGGAAAACCTAATCTTTACAATAACTTTCATAATAGTGATTGGATTTGCTTCAAATTTGGTGTACTAGTGTGACTAAAGGAGTACAACACATAAATAGCCTATATAATTAATAGATGCTGCTTGATCTTGTTTTATTTGTACTCTTACAAAACACTTGGTGATATTGCTCAAAGAAGGAAAACCTAATCTTTACAATAACTTTCACAATATTCATTGGATTTGCTTCAAATTTGGTTTAGCAGTGTGACTGAAGGAGTACAACACACAAATAGCCTATATAATTCATAGATGCTGCTTTATCTTGTTTTATTTACACTCTTACAAAACACGTGGTGATATTGCTCAAAGAAGGAAAACCTAATCTTTACTATAACTTTCACAATAGTCATTGAACTTGCTTCAAATTTGGTTTACTAGTGTGACTCAAGGAGTACAACACAAAAATAGCCTAAATAACTAATAGATGCTGCTTGATCTTGTTTTTTTGCACTCTTACAAATTACATGATAATATATAGCTGACAAAAGGAAAACCTAATCTTTACAATAACTTTCAAAATACCCGTTGGATTGGCTTCAAATTTGGTTTACTAGTGTGACTGAAGGAGTCCAACAAAAAAATAGCCTATATAATTCATAGATGCTGCTTGATCTTGTTTTATTTGTACTCTTACAAAACACATAATAATATGTCGGGGACAGAAGAAAAACGTAATCCTGATAATAACTTTCACAATACTTATTGTATTTGCTTCAAATTTGGATTACTAGTGTGACTGAAGGAGTACAACACAAAAATAGCCTATATAATTCATAGATGCTGCTTGATCTTGTTTTATTTCCACTCTTACAAAAAAAGAGGTGATATTGCTCAAAGAAGGAAAACCTAATCTTTAAAATAACTTTCACAATAGTCATTGGATTTGCTTCAAATTTGGTTTACTAGTGTGACTGAAGGAGTACGATGCAAAAATAGCCTATATAATTCATAGATGCTGCTTGATCTTGTTTTATTTGTACTCTTACAAAACACATAATAATATGTCGGGGACAGAAGAAAAACGTAATCCTGATAATAACTTTCACAATACTTAATGTATTTGCTTCAAATTTGGATTACTAGTGTGACTGAAGGAGTACAACACAAAAATAGCCTATATAATTCATAGATGCTGCTTGATCTTGTTTTATTTCCACTCTTACAAAAAAAGAGGTGATATTGCTCAAAGAAGGAAAACCTAATCTTTAAAATAACTTTCACAATAGTCATTGGATTTGCTTCAAATTTGGTTTACTAGTGTGACTGAAGGAGTACGATGCAAAAATAGCCTAAATAATTTATAGATGCTGCTTGATCTTTTTTATTTGCACTCTTACAAAACACGTGGTGATATTGCTCAAAGAAGGAAAACCTAATCTTTAAGATATCTTTCACAATACTCATTGGGCTGGCTTCAAATTGGGCTTACTAGTGTGACTGAGGGAGTACAACACAAAAATAGGCTTCATAATTCATAGATACTGCTTGATCTTGTTTTATTTGGACACTTACAAAACACGTGGTGATAATGCTCAAAGAAGGAAAACCTAATCTTTAAGATAACTTTCAGAATACTCATGTGAGTAGCTTCAAATTTAGATTACTAGTGTGACTGAAGGAGTACAACACAAAAATAGTCTTTATAATTCATAGCTGCTGCTTGATCTTGTTTTATTTGCACTCTTACAATACACGTGATAAAATATAGCTGAGAGAAGGAAAACCTAATCTTTAAGATAACTTTCACAATACTCATTGGGCTGGCTTCAAATTTGGTTTACTAGTGTGACTGAAGGAGTACAACACAAAAATAGCCTATATACTTCATAGCTGCTGCTTGATCTTGTTTTATTTGCACTCTTACAATACACGTGATAATATATAGCTGAGAGAAGGATAACCTAATCTTTAAGATAACTTTCACAATACTCATTGGGCTGGCTTCAAATTTGGTTTACTAGTGTGACTGAAGGAGTACAATACAAAAATAGCCTAAATAATTCATAGATGCTGCTTGATCTTGTTTTATTCGCACTCTTACAATACACCAGATAATATATAGCTGACAGAAGGAAAACCTAATCTTTAAGATAGCTTTCACAATACTCATTGGGCTGGCTTTAAATTTGGTTTACTAGTCTGACTGAGGGAGTACAACAGAAAAATAGCCTACATAATTCATAGATGCTGCTTGATCTTGTTTTATTTGCACTCTTACAAAACACGTGGTGATATTGCTCAAAGAAGGAAAACCTAATCTTTAAGATAACTTTTAAAATTCTCATGTCAGTAGCTTCAAATTTGGTTTACTAGTGTGACTAAAGGAGTACAACACAAAAATAGTCTATATAATTCATAGCTGCTGTTTGATCTTGTTTTATTTGCACTCTTACAATACACGTGATAATACATAGCTGACAGAAGGAAAACCTAATCTTTCAGATAACTTTCACAATACTCATTGGGCTGGCTTCAAATCTGGTTTACTAGTTTGACTGAGGGAGTAGAACACAAAAAAGCCTATATAATTCATAGATATTGCTTGATCTTGTTTTATTTGCACTTTTACAAAACACGTGGTGATATTGCTCAAATAAAGGAAAACCTAATCTTTAAGATAACTTTCAAAATACTCATGTGAGTAGCTTCAAATTTGGTTTACTAATGTGACAGAAGGAGTACAACACAAAAATAGCCTTTATAATTTATAGCTGCTGCTTGATCTTGTTTTATTTGCAGTCTTACAATACACGCAATAATATATAGCTGACAGAAGGAAACCCTAATCTTTAAGATAACTTTCACAATACTCATTGGGCTGGCTTTAAATTTAGTTTACTAGTGTGACTGAAGGAAAGGAACATTAAAATAGCATATATATTTCATAGATGATGCTTGATCTTGTTTTATTTGCACTCTTACAAAACACGTGGTGATATTGCTCAAATAAAGGAAAACCTAATCTTTAAGATAACTTTCAAAATACTCATGTGAGTAGCTTCAAATTCAGTTTACTAGTGTGACTGAAGGAGTACAACACAAAAATAGTCTATATAATTCATAGCTGCTGCTTGATCTGGTTTTATTTGCACTCTTACAATACACGTGATAATATATAGCTGACAGAAGGAAAAACTAATCTTTAAGATAACTTTCACAATACTCATTGGGCTGGCTTCAAATTTAATTTACTAGTGTGACCGAAGGAGTACAACACAAAAATAGCCGATTTGATACATCGATGCTGTTTGATCTTGTTTTATTCGCACTCTTAGAAAACACGTGGTGATATTGCTCAAAGAAGGAAAACCTAATCTTTAAGATAACTTTCAAAATACTCATGTGAGTAGCTTTAAATTTGGTTTACTAGTGTGACTGAAGGAGTAGAACACAAAAATAGCCTATATAATTCAAAGATGCTGCTTGATCTTGTTTTATTTGCACTCTTCCAAAACACGTTGTGATATTGCTCAAAGAAGGAAAACCTAATCTTTAAGATAACTTTCAAAATACTCATGTGAGTAGCTTCAAATTTGGTTTACTAGTGTGAGTGAAGGAGTACAACACAAAAATAGTATATATAATTCATAGCTGCTGCTTGATCTTGTTTTATTTGCACTCTTACAATACACGTGATAATATATAGCTGACAGAAGGAAAATCTAATCTTTAAGATATTTTTCAAAATACTCATGTGAGTAACTTCAAATTTGGTTTACTAGTGTGACTGAAGGAGTTCAACACAAAAATAGCCTATATAACTCATAGATGCTGCTTGATCTTGTTTTATTTAAACTCTTACAAAACACGTGGTGATATTGCTCAAAGAAGGAAAATCTAATCTTTAAGATATTTTTCAAAATACTCATGTGAGTAACTTCAAATTTGGTTTACTAGTGTGACTGAAGGAGTTCAACACAAAAATAGCCTATATAACTCATAGATGCTGCTTTATCTTGTTTTATTTAAACTCTTACAAAACACGTGGTGATATTGCTCAAAGAAGGAAAACCTAATCTTTAAGATAACTTTCACAATACTCATTGGGCTGGCTTCAAATTTGGTTTAATAGTGTGACTGAAGGAGTACAACACAAAAATAGCCTATATAATTCATAGATGCTGCTTGATCTTGTTTTATTTGCACTCTTACAAAACACGTGGTGATATTGTTCAAAGAAGGAAAACCTAATCTTTAAGATAACTTTCAAAATACTCATGTGAGTAGCTTCAAATTTGGCTTACTAGTGTGACTGAAGGAGTACAACACAAAAATAGTCTATATAATTACTAGCTTCTGGTTGATCTTGTTTTGTTTGCACTCTTACAATACACCTGATAATATATAGCTGACAGAAGGAAAACCTAATCTTTAAGATAACTTTCACAATACTCATTGTGCTGGCTTCAATTTTGGTTTACTAGTGTGGCTGAAGGAGTACAACACAAAAATAGCCTATATAATTCATAGATGCTGCTTGATCTTGTTTTATTTGCACTCTTACAAAACACGTGGTGATATTGCTCGAAGAAGGAAAACCTAATCTTTAAGATAACTTTCACAATAGCCATTGGGCTGGCTTCAAATTTGGTTTAATAGTGTGACTGAAGGAGTACAACTCAAAAATAGTCTACATAATTCATAGCTGCTGCTTGATCTTGTTTTATTTAAACTCTTACAAAACACGTGGTGATTTTGCTCAAAGAAGGAAAACCTAATCTTTAAAATAACTTTCAAAATACTCATGTGAGTAGCTTCAAATTTGGTTTACTAGTGTGACTGAAGGAGTACAACACAAAAATAGTCTACATAATTCATAGCTGCTGCTTGATCTTGTTATATTTGCACTCTTACAATACACGTGATAATATATAGTTGACAGAAGGAAAACCTAATCTTTAAGATAACTTTCACAATACTCATGTGAGTAGCTTCAAATTTGGTTTACTAGTGTGACTGAGGGAGTACAACACAAAAATGGCCTATGTAATTCGTAGATGCTGCTTGATCTTGTTTTATTTGCACTCTTACAAAACACGTGGGGATATTGCTCAAAGAAGGAAAACATAATCTTTAAGATAACTTTCACAATACTCATGTGAGTAGCTTCAAATTTGGTTTACTAGTGTGACTGAAGGAGCACAACACAAAAATAGTCTATATAATTCATAGCTGTTGCTTGATCTTGTTTTATTTGCACTCTTACAATACACATGATAATATAAAGCTGACAGAAGGAAAACCTAATCTTTAAATCATTGGTCTCGTTAGGCTTAAATGGGGTCAAAGCAATAGCTGGTGTCATGAATTTACCCCTTTTTCAAAAATTTATATAAAATTAACAAAAAGAGGTAGACGAACAATTTAAATTGATAATGATAGATCAAACTGTTTAGAAAAGAAATAATTTTACCTTTTGTTTGCTCAAAAACACACTTTTATGGTATTCCCAACAGAAAATACCATGATAATGATCAGTCACAAAAACTTTTATACAGTTTTTCGAGCCCGAAAAAAAACAAATAAAAATAACATAAGGGAAAAAACTTTTACAACCGTTGGAAATCGTCTACCACGATTACCTCCCTTGAACTGACAGGAACTGACAGGAAGTCAAAAGATTTTTTTTAAAACAAAGGAATGTTCGAGAATTGAAGCACGTTGTGTCTCACTTTGACATGGATTTTTACTTCAACAACCTCAAAGGAGAAGAAAATAGTAAGTAATTTTAAAATTCTAATATATATTCTAATAAAAAATATGTTTGTTTTGAACTTTATGTCTGTATATATTGTGTAAATAATTTTTTTTTATATCCGACCGGGGATTTCCAAAAGTTCTCAAGCGCGTACAGTCGTAATCTTTCGTTTGATTTTAATACTCGAAGACTAAACCTATGTATCTTAAAATTTACACCAAGTGAATGCTTTAAAAATGCTCTTTAAATCGGTGTATTACTGATGGTTGTCTTTACTATAGGTTAATAAATATAAATTTTCAAAGCTGCCGGTCGAACTTTCTTCACCTGGTATTGGGTAGCCATTTTCTAAACAGAAAGACAGGTACCGTGGGCAAACGCAAAAAATGTCTATCAAACGTGAAAAACTTCGTCATGAAAAGATCACTCGATAGAAAAATGAATGAACTATCGTCTGCATTAATATTTTTTTCCGAAACAACGCATTTTATGCGTGTATAAAATAATCAAAAATGTGCCTGACGAGGAGTTAAGGCGCGCGTCAGCGTAAGACGGCTGGCCTTAAATGTTTGTGATGATTTCTAGCAAAAACCCAAGCACATTACGTGACGGTAACGTGTAATATAGACGAAAATGTTGCGCACCGCTGATTTAAAACATATTTTGACAAATTTCATTGGGAAGTGTAAATGGATGGGTCATTTCTTAGTTTTGAGGATTGCTTTACGTATAGTTCACTGGATGGCTTAATAGAGGGAAAGGTGTAGCGGCGACACAGTGTACATACCGCTCATTCTCTTGTTATGCATGGTAACACGCGTTTTTCAAGCTCCACGTGCTGTCGCTGATAAGCAGGCCCCATGTCAAGCTTGGCGGCCGTGCTTAGGATGTGGAAGCAGCGCTCTGTACCCGTCTTTCTCGTACAATATTTGGGAACACGAATTTCTCGTGGTCCACGTGCTGTCCTTGCTATGTCAAGTTTGGCGTTAACGGTTTTTTAACCCTTTAACTGCCAACACCTTTTATTCACGTTATATTCTTTATTCTTGTTAATGTAGTGCTGGAAAAGTTGTTTCTGCAATATTTTCATGAAGAATCAACCGTGATCTTTGTACAAAAGTGAAGATCAAGTAGTTTCTATGAATGATACAGTCTATTTTGCATGTTCACCCTTACTACTACTGGTTTAAACCAATCTTCAATAACCTTTTTTCAGGATTGTCAAAATTTTGTCAACATTCCGTTATTTTGACTGTCGCGAAGTAAAACTGGTTGATAAAAAATGTTTGTGATGAGTTATAGCAAAAACTCAAGCACATTACGTGACGGTAAAGTGTAATATAGACGAATATGTTGCGCATCGCTGATTTTAAACATATTTTGACAAATTTCATTGGGAAGTGTAAATGGATGGGTCATTTCTTAGTTTTGAGGATTGCTTTACGTATAGTTCACAGGATGGCTTAATAGAGGGAAAGGTGTAGCGGCGACACAGTGTACATACCGCTCATTCTCTTGTTATGCATGGTAACACGCGTTTTTCAAGCTCCACGTGCTGTCGCTGATAAGCAGGCCCCATGTCAAGCTTGGCGGCCGTGCTTAGGATGTGGAAGCAGCGCTCTGTACCCGTCTTTCTCGTACAATATTTGGGAACACGAATTTCTCGTGGTCCACGTGCTGTCCTTGCTATGTCAAGTTTGGCGTTAACGGTTTTTTAACCCTTTAACTGCCAACACCTTTTATTCTCGTTATATTCTTTATTCTTGTTAATGTAGTGCTGGAAAAGTTGTTTCTGCAATATTTTCATGAAGAATCAACCGTGATCTTTGTACAAAAGTGAAGATCAAGTAGTTTCTATGAATGATACAGTCTATTTTGCATGTTCACCCTTACTACTACTGGTTTAAACCAATCTTCAATAACCTTTTTCAGGATTGTCAAAATTTTGTCAATATTCCGTTATTTTGACTGTCGCGAAGTAAAACTGGTTGATAAAAAATGTTTGTGATGATTTCTAGCAAAAACTCAAGCACATTACGTGACGGTAACGTGTAATATAGACGAATATGTTGCGCACCGCTGATTTAAAACATATTTTGACAAATTTCATTGGGAAGTGTAAATGGATGGGTCATTCCTTAGTTTTGAGGATTGCTTTACGTATAGTTCACTGGATGGCTTAATAGAGGGAAAGGTGTAGCGGCGACACAGTGTACATACCGCTCCTTCTCTTGTTATGCATGGTAACGCGTTTTTCAAGCTCCACGTGCTGTCGCTGATAAGCAGGCCCCATGTCAAGCTTGGCGGCCGTGCCTAGGAGGTGTAAGCAGCGCTCTGTACCCGTCTTTCTCGTACAATATTTGGGAACACGAATTTCTCGTGGTCCACGTGCTGTCCTTGCTATGTCAAGTTTGGCGTTAACGGTTTTTTAACCCTTTAACTGCCAACACCTTTTATTCTCGTTATATTCTTTATTCTTGTTAATGTAGTGCTGGAAAAGTTGTTTCTGCAATATTTTCATGAAGAATCAACCGTGATCTTTGTACAAAAGTGAAGATCAAGTAGTTTCTATGAATGATACAGTCTATTTTGCATGTTCACCCTTACTACTACTGGTTTAAACCAATCTTCAATAACCTTTTTTCAGGATTGTCAAAATTTTGTCAATATTCCGTTATTTTGACTGTCGCGAAGTAAAACTGGTTGATAAAAAATGTTTGTGATGATTTCTAGCAAAAACTCAAGCACATTACGTGACGGTAAAGTGTAATATAGACGAATATGTTGCGCACCGCTGATTTTAAACATATTTTGACAAATTTCATTGGGAAGTGTAAATGGATGGGTCATTCCTTAGTTTTGAGGATTGCTTTACGTATAGTTCACAGGATGGCTTAATAGAGGGAAAGGTGTAGCGGCGACACAGTGTACATACCGCTCATTCTCTTGTTATGCATGATAACTCTCGTTTTTCAAGCTCCACGTGCTGTCGCTGATAAGCAGGCCCCATGTCAAGCTTGGCGGCCGTGCTTAGGATGTGGAAGCAGCGCTCTGTACCCGTCTTTCTCGTACAATATTTGGGAACACGAATTTCTCGTGGTCCACGTGCTGTCCTTGCTATGTCAAGTTTGGCGTTAACGGTTTTTTAACCCTTTAACTGCCAACACCTTTTATTCACGTTATATTCTTTATTCTTGTTAATGTAGTGCTGGAAAAGTTGTTTCTGCAATATTTTCATGAAGAATCAACCGTGATCTTTGTACAAAAGTGAAGATCAAGTAGTTTCTATGAATGATACAGTCTATTTTGCATGTTCACCCTTACTACTACTGTTTTAAACCAATTCGACAACTACTTCTTATCAGGATTGTCAAAATTTTGTCAATATTCCGTTATTTTGACTGTCGCGAAGTAAAACTGGTTGATATAAAATGTTTGTGATGATTTCTTGCAAAAACTCATGCACATTACGTGACGGTAAAGTGTTATATAGACGATTATGTTGCGCACCGCTGATTTTAAACATATTTTGACAAATTTCATTGGGAAGTGTAAATGGATGGGTCATTCCTTAGTTTTGAGGATTGCTTTACGTATTGTTCACTGGATGGCTTAATAGAGGGAAAGGTGTAGCGGCGACACAGTGTACATACCGCTCATTCTCTTGTTATGCATGGTAACACGCGTTTTTCAAGCTCCACGTGCTGTCGCTGATAAGCAGGCCCCATGTCAATTTTGGCGGCTTTGCCTAGGAGGTGGAAGCAGCGCTCTGTACCCGTCCTTCTCGTACAATATTTGGGAACACGAATTTCTCGTGGTCCACGTGCTGTCCTTGCTATGTCAAGTTTGGCGTTAACGGTTTTTTAACCCTTTAACTGCCAACACCTTTTATTCACGTTATATTCTTTATTCTTGTTAATGTAGTGCTGGAAAAGTTGTTTCTGCAATATTTTCATGAAGAATCAACCGTGATCTTTGTACAAAAGTGAAGATCAAGTAGTTTCTATGAATGATACAGTCTATTTTGCATGTTCACCCTTACTACTACTGGTTTAAACCAATCTTCAATAACCTCTTTTCAGGATTGTCAAAATTTTGTCAATATTCCGTTATTTTGACTGTCGCGAAGTAAAACTGGTTGATAAAAAATGTTTGTGATGATTTCTAGCAAAAACTCAAGCACATTACGTGACGGTAAAGTGTAATATAGACGAATATGTTGCGCACCGCTGATTTTAAACATATTTTGACAAATTTCATTGGGAAGTGTAAATGGATGGGTCATTTCTTAGTTTTGAGGATTGCTTTACGTATAGTTCACTGGATGGCTTAATAGAGGGAAAGGTGTAGCGGCGACACAGTGTACATACCGCTCATTCTCTTGTTATGCATGATAACTCTCGTTTTTCAAGCTCCACGTGCTGTCGCTGATAAGCAGGCCCCATGTCAAGCTTGGCGGCCGTGCTTAGGATGTGGAAGCAGCGCTCTGTACCCGTCTTTCTCGTACAATATTTGGGAACACGAATTTCTCGTGGTCCACGTGCTGTCCTTGCTATGTCAAGTTTGGCGTTAACGATTTTTTAACCCTTTAACTGCCAACACCTTTTATTCTCGTTATATTCTTTATTCTTGTTAATGTAGTGCTGGAAAAGTTGTTTCTGCAATATTTTCATGAAGAATCAACCGTGATCTTTGTACAAAAGTGAAGATCAAGTAGTTTCTATGAATGATACAGTCTATTTTGCATGTTCACCCTTACTACTACTGGTTTAAACCAATCTTCAATAACCTCTTTTCAGGATTGTCAAAATTTTGTCAATATTCCGTTATTTTGACTGTCGCGAAGTAAAACTGGTTGATAAGAAATGTTTGTATGATTTCTGGCAAAAACTCAAGCACATTACGTGACGGTAATGTGTAATATAGACGAATATGTTGCGCACCGCTGATTTTAAACATATTTTGACAAATTTCATTGGGAAGTGTAAATGGATGGGTCATTCCTTAGTTTTGAGGATTGCTTTACGTATAGTTCACAGGATGGCTTAATAGAGGGAAAGGTGTAGCGGCGACACAGTGTACATACCGCTCATTCTCTTGTTATGCATGATAACTCTCGTTTTTCAAGCTCCACGTGCTGTCGCTGATAAGCAGGCCCCATGTCAAGCTTGGCGGTCGTGCTTAGGATGTGGAAGCAGCGCTCTGTACCTGTCTTTCTCGTACAATATTTGGGAACACGAATTTCTCGTGGTCCACGTGCTGTCCTTGCTATGTCAAGTTTGGCGTTAACGATTTTTTAACCCTTTAACTGCCAACACCTTTTATTCTCGTTATATTCTTTATTCTTGTTAATGTAGTGCTGGAAAAGTTGTTTCTGCAATATTTTCATGAAGAATCAACCGTGATCTTTGTACAAAAGTGAAGATCAAGTAGTTTCTATGAATGATACAGTCTATTTTGCATGTTCACCCTTACTACTACTGGTTTAAACCAATCTTCAATAACCTCTTTTCAGGATTGTCAAAATTTTGTCAATATTCCGTTATTTTGACTGTCGCGAAGTAAAACTGGTTGATAAAAATGTTTGTGATGATTTCTAGCAAAAACTCAAGCACATTACGTGACGGTAAAGTGTTATATAGACGAATATGTTGCGCACCGCTGATTTTAAACATATTTTGACAAATTTCATTGGGAAGTGTAAATGGATGGGTCATTTCTTAGTTTTGAGGATTGCTTTACGTATAGTTCACTGGATGGCTTAATAGAGGGAAAGGTGTAGCGGCGACACAGTGTACATACCGCTCATTCTCTTGTTATGCATGGTAACACGCGTTTTTCAAGCTCCACGTGCTGTCGCTGATAAGCAGGCCCCATGTCAAGCTTGGCGGCCGTGCCTAGGAGGTGGAAGCAGCGCTCTGTACCCGTCTTTCTCGTACAATATTTGGGAACACGAATTTCTCGTGGTCCACGTGCTGTCCTTGCTATGTCAAGTTTGGCGTTAACGGTTTTTAACCCTTTAACTGCCAACACCTTTTATTCTCGTTATATTCTTTATTCTTGTTAATGTAGTGCTGGAAAAGTTGTTTCTGCAATATTTTCATGAAGAATCAACCGTGATCTTTGTACAAAAGTGAAGATCAAGTAGTTTCTATGAATGATACAGTCTATTTTGCATGTTCACCCTTACTACTACTGGTTTAAACCAATCTTCAATAACCTTTTTTCAGGATTGTCAAAATTTTGTCAATATTCCGTTATTTTGACTGTCGCGAAGTAAAACTGGTTGATAAAAAATGTTTGTGATGATTTCTAGCAAAAACTCAAGCACATTACGTGACGGTAAAGTGTAATATAGACGAATATGTTGCGCACCGCTGATTTTAAACATATTTTGACAAATTTCATTGGGAAGTGTAAATGGATGGGTCATTCCTTAGTTTTGAGGATTGCTTTACGTATAGTTCACAGGATGGCTTAATAGAGGGAAAGGTGTAGCGGCGACACAGTGTACATACCGCTCATTCTCTTGTTATGCATGATAACTCTCGTTTTTCAAGCTCCACGTGCTGTCGCTGATAAGCAGGCCCCATGTCAAGCTTGGCGGCCGTGCTTAGGATGTGGAAGCAGCGCTCTGTACCCGTCTTTCTCGTACAATATTTGGGAACACGAATTTCTTGTGGTCCACGTGCTGTCCTTGCTATGTTAAGTTTGGCGTTAACGGTTTTTTAACCCTTTAACTGCCAACACCTTTTATTCTCGTTATATTCTTTATTCTTGTTAATGTAGTGCTGGAAAAGTTGTTTCTGCAATATTTTCATGAAGAATCAACCGTGATCTTTGTACAAAAGTGAAGATCAAGTAGTTTCTATGAATGATACAGTCTATTTTGCATGTTCACCCTTACTACTACTGTTTTAAACCAATTCGACAACTACTTCTTATCAGGATTGTCAAAATTTTGTCAATATTCCGTTATTTTGACTCTCGCGAAGTAAAACTGGTTAATAAAAATGTTTGTGATGATTTCTAGCAAAAACTCAAGCACCTTACGTGACGGTAAAGTGTTATATAGACGATTATGTTGCGCATCGCTGATTTTAAACATATTTTGACAAATTTCATTGGGAAGTGTAAATGGATGGGTCATTTCTTAGTTTTGAGGATTGCTTTACGTATAGTTCACTGGATGGCTTAATAGAGGGAAAGGTGTAGCGGCGACACAGTGTACATACCGCTCATTCTCTTGTTATGCATGATAACTCTCGTTTTTCAAGCTCCACGTGCTGTCGCTGATAAGCAGGCCCCATGTCAAGCTTGGCGGCCGTGCCTAGGAGGTGGAAGCAGCGCTCTGTACCCGTCTTTCTCGTACAATATTTGGGAACACGAATTTCTCGTGGTCCACGTGCTGTCCTTGCTATGTCAAGTTTGGCGTTAACGGTTTTTTAACCCTTTAACTGCCAACACCTTTTATTCTCGTTATATTCTTTATTCTTGTTAATGTAGTGCTGGAAAAGTTGTTTCTGCAATATTTTCATGAAGAATCAACCGTGATCTTTGTACAAAAGTGAAGATCAAGTAGTTTCTATGAATGATACAGTCTATTTTGCATGTTCACCCTTACTACTACTTTTAAACCAATCTTCAATACCTTCTTTTCAGGATTGTCAAAATTTTGTCAATATTCCGTTATTTTGACTGTCGCGAAGTAAAACTGGTTGATAAAAAATGTTTGTGATGAGTTCTAGCAAAAACTCAAGCACATTACGTGACGGTAAAGTGTAATATAGACAAATATGTTGCGCATCGCTGATTTTAAACATATTTTGACAAATTTCATTGGGAAGTGTAAATGGATGGGTCATTCCTTAGTTTTGAGGATTGCTTTACGTATAGTTCACAGGATGGCTTAATAGAGGGAAAGGTGTAGCGGCGACACAGTGTACATACCGCTCATTCTCTTGTTATGCATGATAACTCTCGTTTTTCAAGCTCCACGTGCTGTCGCTGATAAGCAGGCCCCATGTCAAGCTTGGCGGCCGTGCTTAGGATGTGGAAGCAGCGCTCTGTACCCGTCTTTCTCGTACAATATTTGGGAACACGAGTTTTTCGTGGTCCACGTGCTGTCCTTGCTATGTCAAGTTTGGCGTTAACGGTTTTTTAACCCTTTAACTGCCAACACCTTTTATTCACGTTATATTCTTTATTCTTGTTAATGTAGTGCTGGAAAAGTTGTTTCTGCAATATTTTCATGAAGAATCAACCGTGATCTTTGTACAAAAGTGAAGATCAAGTAGTTTCTATGAATGATACAGTCTATTTTGCATGTTCACCCTTACTACTACTGGTTTAAACCAATCTTCAATAACCTTTTTTCAGGATTGTCAAAATTTTGTCAATATTCCGTTATTTTGACTGTCGCGAAGTAAAACTGGTTGATATAAAATGTTTGTGATGAGTTATAGCAAAAACTCAAGCACATTACGTGACGGTAAAGTGTTATATAGACGAATATGTTGCGCATCGCTGATTTTAAACATATTTTGACAAATTTCATTGGGAAGTGTAAATGGATGGGTCATTCCTTAGTTTTGAGGATTGCTTTACGTATAGTTCACAGGATGGCTTAATAGAGGGAAAGGTGTAGCGGCGACACAGTGTACATACCGCTCATTCTCTTGGTATGCATGATAACTCTCGTTTTTCAAGCTCCACGTGCTGTCGCTGATAAGCAGGCCCCATGTCAAGCTTGGCGGCCGTGCTTAGGATGTGGAAGCAGCGCTCTGTACCCGTCTTTCTCGTACAATATTTGGGAACACGAGTTTTTCGTGGTCCACGTGCTGTCCTTGCTATGTCAAGTTTGGCGTTAACGGGTTTTTAACCCTTTAACTGCCAACACCTTTTATTCACGTTATATTCTTTATTCTTGTTAATATAGTGCTGGAAAAGTTGTTTCTACAATATTTTCATGAAGAATCAACCGTGATCTTTGTACAAAAGTGAAGATCAAGTAGTTTCTATGAATGATACAGTCTATTTTGCATGTTCACCCTTACTACTATGTTTTAAACCAATTCGACAACTACTTCTTATCAGGATTGTTAAAATTTTGTCAATATTCCGTTATTTTGACTGTCGCGAAGTAAAACTGATTGATATTAAATGTTTGTGATGATTTCTAGCAAAGACTCAAGCACATTACGTGACGGTAAGTGTAATATAGACGAATATGTTGCGCACCGCTGATTTAAAACATATTTTGACAAATTTCATTGGGAATTGTAAATGGATGGGTCATTTCTTAGTTTTGAGGATTGCTTTACGTATAGTTCACTGGATGGCTTAATAGAGGGAAAGGTGTAGCGGCGACACAGTGTACATACCGCTCATTCTCTTGTTATGCATGATAACTCTCGTTTTTCACGCTCCACGTGCTGTCGCTGATAAGCAGCAGGCCCCATGTCAAGCTTGGCGGCCGTGCTTAGGATGTGGAAGCAGCGCTCTGTACCCGTCTTTCTCGTACAATATTTGGGAACACGAATTTCTCGTGGTCCACGTGCTGTCCTTGCTATGTCAAGTTTGGCGTTAACGGTTTTTTAACCCTTTAACTGCCAACACCTTTTATTCACGTTATATTCTTTATTCTTGTTAATGTAGTGCTGGAAAAGTTGTTTCTGCAATATTTTCATGAAGAATCAACCGTGATCTTTGTACAAAAGTGAAGATCAAGTAGTTTCTATGAATGATACAGTCTATTTTGCATGTTCACCCTTACTACTACTCATTTAAACCAATCTTCAATAACCTCTTTTCAGGATTGTCAAAATTTTGTCAATATTCCGTTATTTTGACTGTCGCGAAGTAAAACTGGTTGATATAAAATGTTTGTGATGATTTCTAGCAAAAACTCAAGCACATTACGCGACAGTAAAGTGTTATATAGACGAATATGTTGCGCATCGCTGATTTTAAACATATTTTGACAAATTTCATTGGGAAGTGTAAATGGATGGGTCATTCCTTAGTTTTGAGGATTGCTTTACGTATAGTTCACTGGATGGCTTAATAGAGGGAAAGGTGTAGCGGCGACACAGTGTACATACCGCTCATTCTCTTGTTATGCATGATAACTCTCGTTTTTCAAGCTCCACGTGCTGTCGCTGATAAGCAGGCCCCATGTCAAGCTTGGCGGCCGTGCTTAGGATGTGGAAGCAGCGCTCTGTACCCGTCTTTCTCGTACAATATTTGGGAACACGAATTTCTCGTGGTCCACGTGCTGTCCGTGCCATGTCGTTTGGCGTTAGCGGTTATTTAACCCTTTAACTGCCAACACCTTTAATTCACGTTATTTTCTTTATTCTTGTTAATGTAGTGCTGGAAAAGTTGTTTCTGCAATATTTTCATGAAGAATCAACCGTGATCTTTGTACAAAAGTGAAGATCAAGTAGTTTCTATGAATGATACAGTCTATTTTGCATGTTCACCCTTACTACTACTGGTTTAAACCAATCTTCAATCACCTTTTTTCAGGATTGTCAAAATTTTGTCAACATTCCGTTATTTTGACTGTCGCGAAGTAAAACTGGTTGATAAAAAATGTTTGTGATGATTTCTAGCAAAAACTCAAGCACATTACGTGACGGTAAAGTGTAATATAGACGAATATGTTGCGCACCGCTGATTTTAAACATATTTTGACAAATTTCATTGGGAAGTGTAAATTGATGGGTCATTTCTTAGTTTTGCGCATTGCTTTACGTATAGTTCACTGGAAGGCTTAATAGAGGGAAAGGTGTAGCGGTGGCATAGTGTACATACCGCTCATTCTCTTGTTATGCATGGTATCACGCGTTTTTCAAGCTCCACGTGCTGTCGCTGATAAGCAGGCCCCATGTCAAGCTTGGTTGCCGTGCTTAGGATGTGGAAGCAGCGCTCTGTACCCGTCTTTCTCATACAATATTTGGGAACACGAATTTCTCGTGGTCCACGTGCTGTCCTTGCTATGTCAAGTTTGGCGTTAGCGGTTATTTAACCCTTTAACTGCCAACACCTTTAATTCACGTTATATTCTTTATTCTTGTTGATGTAGTGCTGGAAAAGTTTTCTGCAATATTTTCATGAAGAATCAACCGTGATCTTTGCACAAAAGTGAAGATCAAGTAGTTTCTATGAATGATACAGTCTATTTTGCATGTTCACCCTTACTACTACTGTTTTAAACCAATTCGACAACTAATTCTTATCAGGATTGTCAAAATTTTGTCAATATTCCGTTATTTTGACTGTCGCGAAGTAAAACTCGTTGATAAGAAATGTTTGTATGATTTCTAGCAAAAACTCAAGCACATTACGTGACGGTAAAGTGTAATATAAATATGTTGCGCATCGCTGATTTTAAACATATTTTGACAAATTTCATTGGGAAGTGTAAATGGATGGGTCATTCCTTAGTTTTGAGGATTGCTTGACGTATAGTTCACAGGATGGCTTAATAGAGGGAAAGGTGTAGCGGCGACACAGTGTACATACCGCTCATTCTCTTGTTATGCATGATAACTCTCGTTTTTCAAGCTCCACGTGCTGTCGCTGATAAGCAGGCCCCATGTCAAGCTTGGCGGCCGTGCCTAGGAGGTGGAAGCAGCGCTCTGTACCCGTCTTTCTCGTACAATATTTGGGAACACGAATTTCTCGTGGTCCACGTGCTGTCTTTGCTATGTCAAGTTTGGCGTTAACGGTTTTTTAACCCTTTAACTGCCAACACCTTTTATTCTCGTTATATTCTTTATTCTTGTTAATGTAGTGCTGGAAAAGTTGTTTCTGCAATATTTTCATGAAGAATCAACCGTGATCTTTGTACAAAAGTGAAGATCAAGTAGTTTCTATGAATGATACAGTCTATTTTGCATGTTCACCCTTACTACTACTGTTTTAAACCAATTCGACAACTACTTCTTATCAGGATTGTCAAAATTTTGTCAATATTCCGTTATTTTGACTGTCGCGAAGTAAAACTGGTTTATAAGAAATGTTTGTATGATTTCTAGCAAAAACTCAAGCACATTACGTGACGGTAAAGTGTAATATAAATATGTTGCGCATCGCTGATTTTAAACATATTTTGACAAATTTCATTGGGAAGTGTAAATGGATGGGTCATTCCTTAGTTTTGAGGATTGCTTTACGTATAGTTCACTGGATGGCTTAATAGAGGGAAAGGTGTAGCGGCGACACAGTGTACATACCGCTCATTCTCTTGTTATGCATGATAACTCTCGTTTTTCAAGCTCCACGTGCTGTCGCTGATAAGCAGGCCCCATGTCAAGCTTGGCGGCCGTGCTTAGGATGTGGAAGCAGCGCTCTGTACCCGTCTTTCTCATACAATATTTGGGAACACGAATTTCTCGTGGTCCACGTGCTGTCCTTGCTATGTCAAGTTTGGCGTTAACGGTTTTTTAACCCTTTAACTGCCAACACCTTTTATTCTCGTTATATTCTTTATTCTTGTTAATGTAGTGCTGGAAAAGTTGTTTCTGCAATATTTTCATGAAGAATCAACCGTGATCTTTGTACAAAAGTGAAGATCAAGTAGTTTCTATGAATGATACAGTCTATTTTGCATGTTCACCCTTACTACTACTGGTTTAAACCAATCTTCAATCACCTTTTTTCAGGATTGTCAAAATTTTGTCAACATTCCGTTATTTTGACTGTCGCGAAGTAAAACTGGTTGATAAAAAATGTTTGTGATGATTTCTAGCAAAAACTCAAGCACATTACGTGACGGTAAAGTGTTATATAGACGAATATGTTGCGCATCGCTGATTTTAAACATATTTTGACAAATTTCATTGGGAAGTGTAAATGGATGGGTATTCCTTAGTTTTGAGGATTGCTTTACGTATAGTTCACAGGATGGCTTAATAGAGGGAAAGGTGTAGCGGCGACACAGTGTACATACCGCTCATTCTCTTGTTATGCATGATAACTCTCGTTTTTCAAGCTCCACGTGCTGTCGCTGATAAGCAGGCCCCATGTCAAGCTTGGCGGCCGTGCTTAGGATGTGGAAGCAGCGCTCTGTACCCGTCTTTCTCGTACAATATTTGGGAACACGAATTTCTCGTGGTCTACGTGCTGTCCTTTGCTATGTCAAGTTTGGCGTTAACGGTTTTTTAACCCTTTAACTGCCAACACCTTTTATTCTCGTTATATTCTTTATTCTTGTTAATGTAGTGCTGGAAAAGTTGTTTCTGCAATATTTTCATGAAGAATCAACCGTGATCTTTGTACAAAAGTGAAGATCAAGTAGTTTCTATGAATGATACAGTCTATTTTGCATGTTCACCCTTACTACTACTGGTTTAAACCAATCTTCAATAACCTCTTTTCAGGATTGTCAAAATTTTGTCAATATTCCGTTATTTTGACTGTCGCGAAGTAAAACTGGTTGATATAAAATGTTTGTGATGATTTCTAGCAAAAACTCAAGCACATTACGTGACGGTAAAGTGTTATATAGACGATTATGTTGCGCACCGCTGATTTTAAACATATTTTGACAAATTTCATTGGGAAGTGTAAATGGATGGGTCATTTCTTAGTTTTGAGGATTGCTTTACGTATAGTTCACAGGATGGCTTAATAGAGGGAAAGGTGTAGCGGCGACACAGTGTACATACCGCTCATTCTCTTGTTATGCATGATAACTCTCGTTTTTCAAGCTCCACGTGCTGTCGCTGATAAGCAGGCCCCATGTCAAGCTTGGCGGCCGTGCTTAGGATGTGGAAGCAGCGCTCTGTACCCGTCTTTCTCGTACAATATTTGGGAACACGAATTTCTCGTGGTCCACGTGCTGTCCTTGCTATGTCAAGTTTGGCGTTAACGATTTTTTAACCCTTTAACTGCCAACACCTTTTATTCTCGTTATATTCTTTATTCTTGTTAATGTAGTGCTGGAAAAGTTGTTTCTGCAATATTTTCATGAAGAATCAACCGTGATCTTTGTACAAAAGTGAAGATCAAGTAGTTTCTATGAATGATACAGTCTATTTTGCATGTTCACCCTTACTACTACTGTTTTAAACCAATTCGACAACTAATTCTTATCAGGATTGTCAAAATTTTGTCAATATTCCGTTATTTTGACTGTCGCGAAGTAAAACTGGTTGATATAAAATGTTTGTGATGATTTCTAGCAAAAACTCAAGCACATTACGTGACGGTAAAGTGTTATATAGACGATTATGTTGCGCACCGCTGATTTTAAACATATTTTGACAAATTTCATTGGGAAGTGTAAATGGATTGGTCATTTCTTAGTTTTGAGGATTGCTTTACGTATAGTTCACTGGATGGCTTAACCCGCTGACTCCGTAGCGCCAGTTTACTGGCTTACCTGGTAGAGCGCGATGAGCTCTGCTCCACGATCGTGATTTTCTCTTTGCACGATTGTGGCCCTACTGGCAGAACACAATGAGCAACGATACGCTTACTATTGTGGCTCGTGCTCCACGAGCCTGGCTCTGCAGTTTCAATATCGTCTTCAAAATCGTGAATTTTAAGCCCATGTTTCTGAACATAGAAATATTTTTATTCTGGTCTAAGCGGGTTAATAGAGGGAAAGGTGTAGCGGCGACACAGTGTACATACCGCTCATTCTCTTGTTATGCATGATAACTCTCGTTTTTCAAGCTCCACGTGCTGTCGCTGATAAGCAGGCCCCATGTCAAGCTTGGCGGCCGTGCCTAGGAGGTGGAAGCAGCGCTCTGTACCCGTCTTTCTCGTACAATATTTGGGAACACGAATTTCTCGTGGTCCACGTGCTGTCCTTGCTATGTCAAGTTTGGCGTTAACGGTTTTTTAACCCTTTAACTGCCAACACCTTTTATTCTCGTTATATTCTTTATTCTTGTTAATGTAGTGCTGGAAAAGTTGTTTCTGCAATATTTTCATGAAGAATCAACCGTGATCTTTGTACAAAAGTGAAGATCAAGTAGTTTCTATGAATGATACAGTCTATTTTGCATGTTCACCCTTACTACTACTGGTTTAAACCAATCTTCAATCACCTTTTTTCAGGATTGTCAAAATTTTGTCAACATTCCGTTATTTTGACTGTCGCGAAGTAAAACTGGTTGATAAAAAATGTTTGTGATGAGTTATAGCAAAAACTCAAGCACATTACGCGACGGTAAAGTGTTATATAGACGAATATGTTGCGCATCGCTGATTTTAAACATATTTTGACAAATTTCATTGGGAAGTGTAAATGGATGGGTCATTCCTTAGTTTTGAGGATTGCTTTACGTATAGTTCACAGGATGGCTTAATAGAGGGAAAGGTGTAGCGGCGACACAGTGTACATACCGCTCATTCTCTTGTTATGCATGATAACTCTCGTTTTTCAAGCTCCACGTGCTGTCGCTGATAAGCAGGCCCCATGTCAAGCTTGGCGGCCGTGCCTAGGAGGTGGAAGCAGCGCTCTGTACCCGTCTTTCTCGTACAATATTTGGGAACACGAATTTCTCGTGGTCCACGTGCTGTCCTTGCTATGTCAACTTTGGCGTGAACGGTTTTTTAACCCTTTTACTGCCAACACCTTTTATTCTCGTTATATTCTTTATTCTTGTTAATGTAGTGCTGGAAAAGTTGTTTCTGCAATATTTTCATGAAGAATCAACCGTGATCTTTGTACAAAAGTGAAGATCAAGTAGTTTCTATGAATGATACAGTCTATTTTGCATGTTCACCCTTACTACTACTCATTTAAACCAATCTTCAATAACCTCTTTTCAGGATTGTCAAAATTTTGTCAATATTCCGTTATTTTGACTGTCGCGAAGTAAAACTGGTTGATATAAAATGTTTGTGATGATTTCTAGCAAAAACTCAAGCACATTACGTGACGGTAAAGTGTTATATAGACGAATATGTTGCGCATCGCTGATTTTAAACATATTTTGACAAATTTCATTGGGAAGTGTAAATGGATGGGTCATTCCTTAGTTTTGAGGATTGCTTTACGTATAGTTCACAGGATGGCTTAATAGAGGGAAAGGTGTAGCGGCGACACAGTGTACATACCGCTCATTCTCTTGTTATGCATGATAACTCTCGTTTTTCAAGCTCCACGTGCTGTCGCTGATAAGCAGGCCCCATGTCAAGCTTGGCGGCCGTGCCTAGGAGGTGGAAGCAGCGCTCTGTACCCGTCTTTCTCGTACAATATTTGGGAACACGAATTTCTCGTGGTCCACGTGCTGTCCTTGCTATGTCAAGTTTGGCGTTAACGGTTTTTTAACCCTTTAACTGCCAACACCTTTTATTCTCGTTATATTCTTTATTCTTGTTAATGTAGTGCTGGAAAAGTTGTTTCTGCAATATTTTCATGAAGAATCAACCGTGATCTTTGTACAAAAGTGAAGATCAAGTAGTTTCTATGAATGATACAGTCTATTTTGCATGTTCACCCTTACTACTACTCATTTAAACCAATCTTCAATAACCTCTTTTCAGGATTGTCAAAATTTTGTCAATATTCCGTTATTTTGACTGTCGCGAAGTAAAACTGGTTGATATAAAATGTTTGTGATGATTTCTAGCAAAAACTCAAGCACATTACGCGACGGTAAAGTGTTATATAGACGAATATGTTGCGCATCGCTGATTTTAAACATATTTTGACAAATTTCATTGGGAAGTGTAAATGGATGGGTCATTCCTTAGTTTTGAGGATTGCTTTACGTATAGTTCACAGGATGGCTTAATAGAGGGAAAGGTGTAGCGGCGACACAGTGTACATACCGCTCATTCTCTTGTTATGCATGATAACTCTCGTTTTTCAAGCTCCACGTGCTGTCGCTGATAAGCAGGCCCCATGTCAAGCTTGGCGGCCGTGCTTAGGATGTGGAAGCAGCGCTCTGTACCCGTCTTTCTCGTACAATATTTGGGAACACGAATTTCTCGTGGTCCACGTGCTGTCCTTGCTATGTCAAGTTTGGCGTTAACGGTTTTTTAACCCTTTAACTGCCAACACCTTTTATTCTCGTTATATTCTTTATTCTTGTTAATGTAGTGCTGGAAAAGTTGTTTCTGCAATATTTTCATGAAGAATCAACCGTGATCTTTGTACAAAAGTGAAGATCAAGTAGTTTCTATGAATGATACAGTCTATTTTGCATGTTCACCCTTACTACTACTGTTTTAAACCAATTCGACAACTAATTCTTATCAGGATTGTCAAAATTTTGTCAATATTCCGTTATTTTGACTGTCGCGAAGTAAAACTGGTTGATATAAAATGTTTGTGATGATTTCTAGCAAAAACTCAAGCACATTACGTGACGGTAAAGTGTTATATAGACGATTATGTTGCGCACCGCTGATTTTAAACATATTTTGACAAATTTCATTGGGAAGTGTAAATGGATGGGTCATTCCTTAGTTTTGAGGATTGCTTTACGTATAGTTCACAGGATGGCTTAATAGAGGGAAAGGTGTAGCGGCGACACAGTGTACATACCGCTCATTCTCTTGTTATGCATGGTAACACGCGTTTTTCAAGCTCCACGTGCTGTCGCTGATAAGCAGGCCCCATGTCAATTTTGGCGGCTTTGCCTAGGAGGTGGAAGCAGCGCTCTGTACCCGTCCTTCTCGTACAATATTTGGGAACACGAATTTCTCGTGGTCCACGTGCTGTCCTTGCTATGTCAAGTTTGGCGTTAACGGTTTTTTAACCCTTTAACTGCCAACACCTTTTATTCTCGTTATATTCTTTATTCTTGTTAATGTAGTGCTGGAAAAGTTGTTTCTGCAATATTTTCATGAAGAATCAACCGTGATCTTTGTACAAAAGTGAAGATCAAGTAGTTTCTATGAATGATACAGTCTATTTTGCATGTTCACCCTTACTACTACTGGTTTAAACCAATCTTCAATCACCTTTTTTCAGGATTGTCAAAATTTTGTCAACATTCCGTTATTTTGACTGTCGCGAAGTAAAACTGGTTGATAAAAAATGTTTGTGATGAGTTATAGCAAAAACTCAAGCACATTACGTGACGGTAAAGTGTTATATAGACGAATATGTTGCGCATCGCTGATTTTAAACATATTTTGACAAATTTCATTGGGAAGTGTAAATGGATGGGTCATTCCTTAGTTTTGAGGATTGCTTTACGTATAGTTCACAGGATGGCTTAATAGAGGGAAAGGTGTAGCGGCGACACAGTGTACATACCGCTCATTCTCTTGTTATGCATGATAACTCTCGTTTTTCAAGCTCCACGTGCTGTCGCTGATAAGCAGGCCCCATGTCAAGCTTGGCGGCCGTGCCTAGGAGTTGGAAGCAGCGCTCTGTACCCGTCTTTCTCGTACAATATTTGGGAACACGAATTTCTCGTGGTCCACGTGCTGTCCTTGCTATGTCAAGTTTGGCGTTAACGGTTTTTTAACCCTTTAACTGCCAACACCTTTTATTCTCGTTATATTCTTTATTCTTGTTAATGTAGTGCTGGAAAAGTTGTTTCTGCAATATTTTCATGAAGAATCAACCGTGATCTTTGTACAAAAGTGAAGATCAAGTAGTTTCTATGAATGATACAGTCTATTTTGCATGTTCACCCTTACTACTACTGTTTTAAACCAATCTTCAATAATTCTTTCAGGATTGTCAAAATTTTGTCAATATTCCGTTATTTTGACTGTCGCGAAGTAAAACTGGTTGATATAAAATGTTTGTGATGATTTCTAGCAAAAACTCAAGCACCTTACGTGACGGTAAAGTGTTATATAGACGATTATGTTGCGCACCGCTGATTTTAAACATATTTTGACAAATTTCATTGGGAAGTGTAAATGGATGGGTCATTCCTTAGTTTTGAGGATTGCTTTACGTATAGTTCACAGGATGGCTTAATAGAGGGAAAGGTGTAGCGGCGACACAGTGTACATACCGCTCATTCTCTTGTTATGCATGATAACTCTCGTTTTTCAAGCTCCACGTGCTGTCGCTGATAAGCAGGCCCCATGTCAAGCTTGGCGGCCGTGCTTAGGAGGTGGAAGCAGCGCTCTGTACCCGTCTTTCTCGTACAATATTTGGGAACACGAATTTCTCGTGGTCCACGTGCTGTCCTTGCTATGTCAACTTTGGCGTGAACGGTTTTTTAACCCTTTTACTGCCAACACCTTTTATTCTCGTTATATTCTTTATTCTTGTTAATGTAGTGCTGGAAAAGTTGTTTCTGCAATATTTTCATGAAGAATCAACCGTGATCTTTGTACAAAAGTGAAGATCAAGTAGTTTCTATGAATGATACAGTCTATTTTGCATGTTCACCCTTACTACTACTGTTTTAAACCAATTCGACAACTAATTCTTATCAGGATTGTCAAAATTTTGTCAATATTCCGTTATTTTGACTGTCGCGAAGTAAAACTGGTTGATAAAAAATGTTTGTGATGAGTTTCTAGCAAAAACTCAAGCACATTACGTGACGGTAAAGTGTAATATAGACGATTATGTTGCGCATCGCTGATTTTAAACATATTTTGACAAATTTCATTGGGAAGTGTAAATGGATGGGTCATTCCTTAGTTTTGAGGATTGCTTTACGTATAGTTCACAGGATGGCTTAATAGAGGGAAAGGTGTAGCGGCGACACAGTGTACATACCGCTCATTCTCTTGTTATGCATGATAACTCTCGTTTTTCAAGCTCCACGTGCTGTCGCTGATAAGCAGGCCCCATGTCAAGCTTGGCGGCCGTGCTTAGGAGGTGGAAGCAGCGCTCTGTACCCGTCTTTCTCGTACAATATTTGGGAACACGAATTTCTCGTGGTCCACGTGCTGTCCTTGCTATGTCAAGTTTGGCGTTAGCGGTTATTTAACCCTTTAACTGCCAACACCTTTAATTCACGTTATATTCTTTATTCTTGTTGATGTAGTGCTGAAAAAGTTTTTTCTGCAATATTTTCATGAAGAATCAATCGTGATCTTTGTACAAAAGTGAAGATCAAGTAGTTTCTATGAATGATACAGTCTATTTTGCATGTTCACCCTTACTACTACTGTTTTGAACCAATTCGACAACTAATTCTTATCAGGATTGTCAAAAGTTTGTCAATATTCCGTTATTTTGACTGTCGCGAAGTAAAACTGGTTGATAAAAAATGTTTGTGATGATTTCTAGCAAAAACTCAAGCACATTACGTGACGGTAAAGTGTAATATAGACGAATATGTTGCGCACCGCTTATTTTAAACATATTTTGACAAATTTCATTGGGAAGTGTAAATGGATGGGTCATTCCTTAGTTTTGAGGATTGCTTTACGTATAGTTCACAGGATGGCTTAATAGAGGGAAAGGTGTAGCGGCGACACAGTGTACATACCGCTCATTCTCTTGTTATGCATGATAGCTCTCGTTTTTCAAGCTCCACGTGCTGTCGCTGATAAGCAGGCCCCATGTCAAGCTTGGCGGCCGTGCTTAGGATGTGGAAGCAGCGCTCTGTACCCGTCTTTCTCGTACAATATTTGGGAACAAAAATTTCTCGTGGTCCACGTGCAGTCCTTGCTATGTCAAGTTTGGCGTTAACGGTTTTTTAACCCTTTAACTGCCAACACCTTTTATTCTCGTTATATTCTTTATTCTTGTTAATGTAGTGCTGGAAAAGTTGTTTCTGCAATATTTTCATGAAGAATCAACCGTGATCTTTGTACAAAAGTGAAGATCAAGTAGTTTCTATGAATGATACAGTCTATTTTGCATGTTCACCCTTACTACTACTGGTTTAAACCAATCTTCAATAACCTTTTTCAGGATTGTCAACATTTTGTCAACATTCCGTTATTTTGACTGTCGCGAAGTAAAACTGGTTGATAAAAAATGTTTGTGATGATTTCTAGCAAAAACTCAAGCACCTTACGTGACGGTAAAGTGTTATATAGACGAATATGTTGCGCATCGCTGATTTTAAACATATTTTGACAAATTTCATTGGGAAGTGTAAATGGATGGGTCATTCCTTAGTTTTGAGGATTGCTTTACGTATAGTTCACAGGATGGCTTAATAGAGGGAAAGGTGTAGCGGCGACACAGTGTACATACCGCTCCTTCTCTTGTTATGCATGGTAACACGCGTTTTTCAAGCTCCACGTGCTGTCACTGATAAGCAGGCCCCATGTCAAGCTTGGCGGCCGTGCTTAGGATGTGGAAGCAGCGCTCTGTACCCGTCTTTCTCGTACAATATTTGGGAACACGAATTTCTCGTGGTCCACGTGCTGTCCTTGCTATGTCAAGTTTGGCGTTAACGGTTTTTTAACCCTTTAACTGCCAACACCTTTTATTCTCGTTATATTCTTTATTCTTGTTAATGTAGTGCTGGAAAAGTTGTTTCTGCAATATTTTCATGAAGAATCAACCGTGATCTTTGTACAAAAGTGAAGATCAAGTAGTTTCTATGAATGATACAGTCTATTTTGCATGTTCACCCTTACTACTACTGGTTTAAACCAATCTTCAATAACCTTTTTTCAGGATTGTCAAAATTTTGTCAATATTCCGTTATTTTGACTGTCGCGAAGTAAAACTGGTTGATAAGAAATGTTTGTGATGATTTCTAGCAAAAACTCAAGCACATTACGTGACGGTAAAGTGTTATATAGACGATTATGTTGCGCATCGCTGATTTTAAACATATTTTGACAAATTTCATTGGGAAGTGTAAATGGATGGGTCATTCCTTAGTTTTGAGGATTGCTTTACGTATATTTCACAGGATGGCTTAATAGAGGGAAAGGTGTAGCGGCGACACAGTGTACATACCGCTCATTCTCTTGTTATGCATGATAACTCTCGTTTTTCACGCTCCACGTGCTGTCGCTGATAAGCAGGCCCCATGTCAAGCTTGGCGGCCGTGCTTAGGATGTGGAAGCAGCGCTCTGTACCCGTCTTTCTCGTACAATATTTGGGAACACGAATTTCTCGTGGTCCACGTGCTGTCCTTGCTATGTCAAGTTTGGCGTTAACGGTTTTTTTTTAACCCTTTAACTGCCAACACCTTTTATTCTCGTTATATTCTTTATTCTTGTTAATGTAGTGCTGGAAAAGTTGTTTCTGCAATATTTTCATGAAGAATCAACCGTGATCTTTGTACAAAAGTGAAGATCAAGTAGTTTCTATGAATGATACAGTCTATTTTGCATGTTCACCATTACTACTACTCATTTAAACCAATCTTCAATAACCTCTTTTCAGGATTGTAAAAATTTTTTCAATATTCCGTTATTTTGACTGTCGCGAAGTAAAACTGGTTGATATAAAATGTTTGTGATGATTTCTAGCAAAAACTCAAGCACATTACGCGACGGTAAAGTGTTATATAGACGAATATGTTGCGCATCGCTGATTTTAAACATATTTTGACAAATTTCATTGGGAAGTGTAAATGGATGGGTCATTCCTTAGTTTTGAGGATTGCTTTACGTATAGTTCACAGGATGGCTTTATAGAGGGAAAGGTGTAGCGGCGACACAGTGTACATACCGCTCATTCTCTTGTTATGCATGATAACTCTCGTTTTTCAAGCTCCACGTGCTGTCGCTGATAAGCAGGCCCCATGTCAAGCTTGGCGGCCGTGCTTAGGATGTGGAAGCAGAGCTCTGTACCCGTCTTTCTCGTACAATATTTGGGAACACGAATTTCTCGTGGTCCACGTGCTGTCCTTGCTATGTCAAGTTTGGCGTTAGCGGTTATTTAACCCTTTAACTGCCAACACCTTTAATTCACGTTATATTCTTTATTCTTGTTGATGTAGTGCTGGAAAAGTTGTTTCTGCAATATTTTCATGAAGAATCAACCGTGATCTTTGTACAAAAGTGAAGATCAAGTAGTTTCTATGAATGATACAGTCTATTTTGCATGTTCACCCTTACTACTACTGTTTTAAACCAATCTTCAATAACCTCCTGTCAGGATTGTCAAAATTTTGTCAATATTCCGTTATTTTGACCGTCGCGAAGTAAAACTAATTCATAAAACATGTTTGTGATGAGTTCTAGCAAAAACTCAAGCACATTACGTGACTGTAAAGTGTAATATAGACGAATATGTTGCGCACCGCTGATTTTAAACATATTTTGACAAATTTCATTGGGAAGTGTAAATGGATGGGTCATTTCTTAGTTTTGAGGATTGCTTTACGTATAGTTCACAGGATGGCTTAATAGAGGGAAAGGTGTAGCGGCGACACAGTGTACATACCGCTCCTTCTCTTGTTATGCATGGTAACACGCGTTTTTCAAGCTCCACGTGCTGTCGCTGATAAGCAGGCCCCTTGTCAATTTTGGCGGCTTTGCCTAGGAGGTGGAAGCAGCGCTCTGTACCCGTCCTTCTCGTACAATATTTGGGAACACGAATTTCTCGTGGTCCACGTGCTGTCCTTGCTATGTCAAGTTTGGCGTTAACGGTTTTTTAACCCTTTAACTGCCAACACCTTTTATTCTCGTTATATTCTTTATTCTTGTTAATGTAGTGCTGGAAAAGTTGTTTCTGCAATATTTTCATGAAGAATCAACCGTGATCTTTGTACAAAAGTGAAGATCAAGTAGTTTCTATGAATGATACAGTCTATTTTGCATGTTCACCCTTACTACTACTGTTTTAAACCAATTCGACAACTACTTCTTATCAGGATTGTCAAAATTTTGTCAATATTCCGTTATTTTGACTGTCGCGAAGTAAAACTGGTTGATAAGAAATGTTTGTATGATTTCTAGCAAAAACTCAAGCACATTACGTGACGGTAAAGTGTTATATAGACGATTATGTTGCGCATCGCTGATTTTAAACATATTTTGACAAATTTCATTGGGAAGTGTAAATTGATGGGTCATTTCTTAGTTTTGCGCATTGCTTTACGTATAGTTCACTGGAAGTCTTAATAGAGGGAAAGGTGTAGCGGCGGCACAGTGTACATACCGCTCATTCTCTTGTTATGCATGGTAACACGCGTTTTTCAAGCTCCACGTGCTGTCGCTGATAAGCAGGCCCCATGTCAAGCTTGGCGGCCGTGCTTAGGATGTGGAAGCAGCGCTCTGTACCCGTCTTTCTCGTACAATATTTGGGAACACGAATTTCTCGTGGTCCACGTGCTGTCCTTGCTATGTCAAGTTTGGCGTTAACGGTTTTTTTTTAACCCTTTAACTGCCAACACCTTTTATTCTCGTTATATTCTTTATTCTTGTTAATGTAGTGCTGGAAAAGTTGTTTCTGCAATATTTTCATGAAGAATCAACCGTGATCTTTGTACAAAAGTGAAGATCAAGTAGTTTCTATGAATGATACAGTCTATTTTGCATGTTCACCCTTACTACTACTGGTTTAAACCAATCTTTAATAACCTCTTTTCAGGATTGTCAAAATTTTGTCAATATTCCGTTATTTTGACTGTCGCGAAGTAAAACTGGTTGATAAAAAATGTTTTTGATGAGTTCTAGCAAAAACTCAAGCACATTACGTGACGGTAAAGTGTAATATAGACAAATATGTTGCGCATCGCTGATTTTAAACATATTTTGACAAATTTCATTGGGAAGTGTAAATGGATGGGTCATTCCTTAGTTTTGAGGATTGCTTTACGTATAGTTCACTGGATGGCTTAATAGAGGGAAAGGTGTAGCGGCGACACAGTGTACATACCGCTCATTCTCTTGTTATGCATGATAACTCTCGTTTTTCAAGCTCCACGTGCTGTCGCTGATAAGCAGGCCCCATGTCAAGCTTGGCGGCCGTGCTTAGGATGTGGAAGCAGCGCTCTGTACCCGTCTTTCTCGTACAATATTTGGGAACACGAATTTCTCGTGGTCCACGTGCTGTCCTTGCTATGTCAAGTGTGGCGTCAACGGTTTTTTTAACCCTTTAACTGCCAACACCTTTTATTCACAATATATTCTTTATTCTTGTTAATGTAGTGCTGGAAAAGTTGTTTCTGCAATATTTTCATGAAGAATCAACCGTGATCTTTGTACAAAAGTGAAGATCAAGTAGTTTCTATGAATGATACAGTCTATTTTGCATGTTCACCCTTACTACTACTGTTTTAAACCAATTCGACAACTACTTCTTATCAGGATTGTCAAAATTTTGTCAATATTCCGTTATTTTGACTGTCGCGAAGTAAAACTGGTTGATAAGAAATGTTTGTATGATTTCTAGCAAAAACTCAAGCACATTACGTGACGGTAAAGTGTAATATAAATATGTTGCGCATCGCTGATTTTAAACATATTTTGACAAATTTCATTGGGAAGTGTAAATGGATGGGTCATTCCTTAGTTTTGAGGATTGCTTTACATATAGTTCACAGGATGGCTTAATAGAGGGAAAGGTGTAGCGGCGACACAGTGTACATACCGCTCATTCTCTTGTTATGCATGATAACTCTCGTTTTTCAAGCTCCACGTGCTGTCGCTGATAAGCAGGCCCCATGTCAAGCTTGGCGGTCGTGCTTAGGATGTGGAAGCAGCGCTCTGTACCTGTCTTTCTCGTACAATATTTGGGAACACGAATTTCTCGTGGTCCACGTGCTGTCCTTTGCTATGTCAAGTTTGGCGTTAACGGTTTTTTAACCCTTTAACTGCCAACACCTTTTATTCTCGTTATATTCTTTATTCTTGTTAATGTAGTGCTGGAAAAGTTGTTTCTGCAATATTTTCATGAAGAATCAATCGTGATCTTTGTACAAAAGTGAAGATCAAGTAGTTTCTATGAATGATACAGTCTATTTTGCATGTTCACCCTTACTACTATGTTTTAAACCAATTCGACAACTACTTCTTATCAGGATTGTCAAAATTTTGTCAATATTCCGTTATTTTGACTCTCGCGAAGTAAAACTGGTTAATAAAAAATGTTTGTGATGGTTTGTAGCAAAACTCAAGCGCATTACGTGACGGTAAAGTGTAATATAGACGATTATGTTGCGCACCGCTGATTTTAAACATATTTTGACAAATTTCATTGGGAAGTGTAAATGGATTGGTCATTTCTTAGTTTTGAGGATTGCTTTACGTATAGTTCACTGGATGGCTTAATAGAGGGAAAGGTGTAGCGACGACACAGTGTACATACCGCTCATTCTCTTGTTATGCATGGTAACACGCGTTTTTCAAGCTCCACGTGCTGTCGGTGATAAGCAGGCCCCATGTCAAGCTTGGCGGCCGTGCCTAGGAGGTGGAAGCAGCGCTCTGTACCCGTCTTTCTCGTACAATATTTGGGAACACGAATTTCTCGTGGTCCACGTGCTGTCCTTGCTATGTCAAGTGTGGCGTCAACGGTTTTTTTAACCCTTTAACTGCCAACACCTTTTATTCACAATATATTCTTTATTCTTGTTAATGTCGTGCTGGAAAAGTTGTTTCTGCAATATTTTCATGAAGAATCAACCGTGATCTTTGTACAAAAGTGAAGATCAAGTAGTTTCTATGAATGATACAGTCTATTTTGCATGTTCACCCTTACTACTATGTTTTAAACCAATTCGACAACTACTTCTTATCAGGATTGTCAAAATTTTGTCAATATTCCGTTATTTTGACTGTCGCGAAGTAAAACTGGTTGATAAGAAATGTTTGTATGATTTCTAGCAAAAACTCAAGCACATTACGTGACGGTAAAGTGTAATATAAATATGTTGCGCATCGCTGATTTTAAACATATTTTGACAAATTTCATTGGGAAGTGTAAATGGATGGGTCATTCCTTAGTTTTGAGGATTGCTTTACGTATAGTTCACAGGATGGCTTAATAGAGGGAAAGGTGTAGCGGCGACACAGTGTACATACCGCTCATTCTCTTGTTATGCATGATAACTCTCGTTTTTCAAGCTCCACGTGCTGTCGCTGATAAGCAGGCCCCATGTGGAAGCAGCGCTCTGTACCCGTCTTTCTCGTACAATATTTGGGAACACGAATTTCTCGTGGTCCACGTGCTGTCCTTGCTATGTCAAGTTTGGCGTGAACGGTTTTTTTAACCCTTTAACTGCCAACACCTTTTATTCACAATATATTCTTTATTCTTGTTAATGTAGTGCTGGAAAAGTTGTTTCTGCAATATTTTCATGAAGAATCAACCGTGATCTTTGTACAAAAGTGAAGATCAAGTAGTTTCTATGAATGATACAGTCTATTTTGCATGTTCACCCTTACTACTACTGTTTTAAACCAATTCGACAACTACTTCTTATCAGGATTGTCAAAATTTTGTCAATATTCCGTTATTTTGACTGTCGCGAAGTAAAACTGGTTGATAAGAAATGTTTGTATGATTTCTAGCAAAAACTCAAGCACATTACGTGACGGTAAAGTGTAATATAAATATGTTGCGCATCGCTGATTTTAAACATATTTTGACAAATTTCATTGGGAAGTGTAAATGGATGGGTCATTCCTTAGTTTTGAGGATTGCTTTACGTATAGTTCACAGGATGGCTTAATAGAGGGAAAGGTGTAGCGGCGACACAGTGTACATACCGCTCATTCTCTTGTTATGCATGATAACTCTCGTTTTTCAAGTTCCACGTGCTGTCGCTGATAAGCAGGCCCCATGTCAAGCTTGGCGGCCGTGCTTAGGATGTGGAAGCAGCGCTCTGTACCCGTCTTTCTCGTACAATATTTGGGAACACGAATTTCTCGTGGTCTACGTGCTGTCCTTTGCTATGTCAAGTTTGGCGTTAACGGTTTTTTAACCCTTTAACTGCCAACACCTTTTATTCTCGTTATATTCTTTATTCTTGTTAATGTAGTGCTGGAAAAGTTGTTTCTGCAATATTTTCATGAAGAATCAACCGTGATCTTTGTACAAAAGTGAAGATCAAGTAGTTTCTATGAATGATACAGTCTATTTTGCATGTTCACCCTTACTACTACAGGTTTAAACCAATCTTCAATCACCTTTTTTCAGGATTGTCAAAATTTTGTCAACATTCCGTTATTTTGACTGTCGCGAAGTAAAACTGGTTGATAAAAAATGTTTGTGATGAGTTATTGCAAAAACTCAAGCACATTACGCGACGGTAAAGTGTTATATAGACGATTATGTTGCGCACCGCTGATTTTAAACATATTTTGACAAATTTCATTGGGAAGTGTAAATGGATTGGTCATTTCTTAGTTTTGAGGATTGCTTTACGTATAGTTCACAGGATGGCTTAATAGAGGGAAAGGTGTAGCGACGACACAGTGTACATACCGCTCATTCTCTTGTTATGCATGCTAACACGCGTTTTTCAAGCTCCACGTGCTGTCGCTGATAAGCAGGCCCCATGTCAAGCTTGGCGGCCGTGCTTAGGATGTGGAAGCAGCGCTCTGTACCCGTCTTTCTCGTACAATATTTGGGAACACGAATTTCTCGTGGTCTACGTGCTGTCCTTGCTATGTCAAGTTTGGCGTTAACGGTTTTTTAACCCTTTAACTGACAACACCTTTTATTCTCGTTATATTCTTTATTCTTGTTAATGTAGTGCTGGAAAAGTTGTTTCTGCAATATTTTCATGAAGAATCAACCGTGATCTTTTTACAAAAGTGAAGATCAAGTAGTTTCTATGAATGATACAGTCTATTTTGCATGTTCACCCTTACTACTACTGGTTTAAACCAATCTTCAATAACCTCTTTTCAGGATTGTCAAAATTTTGTCAATATTCCGTTATTTTGACTGTCGCGAAGTAAAACTGGTTGATAAAAAATGTTTGTGATGATTTCTAGCAAAAACTCAAGCGCATTACGTGACGGTAAAGTGTAATATAGACGAATATGTTGCGCACCGCTGATTTAAAACATATTTTGACAAATTTCATTGGGAAGTGTAAATGGATGGGTCATTTCTTAGTTTTGAGGATTGCTTTACGTATAGTTCACTGGATGGCTTAATAGAGGGAAAGGTGTAGCGGCGACACAGTGTACATACCGCTCGTTCATTTGTTATGCATGGTACCCGTTTTTCAAGCTCCACGTGCTGTCGCTGATAAGCAGGCCCCATGTCAAGCTTGGCGGCCGTGCTTAGGATGTGGAAGCAGCGCTCTGTACCCGTCTTTCTCGTACAATATTTGGGAACACGAATTTCTCGTGGTCTACGTGCTGTCCTTGCTATGTCAAGTTTGGCGTTAACGGTTTTTTAACCCTTTAACTGACAACACCTTTTATTCTCGTTATATTCTTTATTCTTGTTAATGTAGTGCTGGAAAAGTTGTTTCTGCAATATTTTCATGAAGAATCAACCGTGATCTTTGTACAAAAGTGAAGATCAAGTAGTTTCTATGAATGATACAGTCTATTTTGCATGTTCACCCTTACTACTACAGGTTTAAACCAATCTTCAATCACCTTTTTTCAGGATTGTCAAAATTTTGTCAACATTCCGTTATTTTGACTGTCGCGAAGTAAAACTGGTTGATAAAAAATGTTTTTGATGAGTTCTAGCAAAAACTCAAGCACATTACGTGACGGTAAAGTGTAATATAGACAAATATGTTGCGCATCGCTGATTTTAAACATATTTTGACAAATTTCATTGGGAAGTGTAAATGGATGGGTCATTCCTTAGTTTTGAGGATTGCTTTACGTATAGTTCACAGGATGGCTTAATAGAGGGAAAGGTGTAGCGGCGACACAGTGTACATACCGCTCATTCTCTTGTTATGCATGATAACTCTCGTTTTTCAAGCTCCACGTGCTGTCGCTGATAAGCAGGCCCCATGTCAAGCTTGGCGGCCGTGCTTAGGATGTGGAAGCAGCGCTCTGTACCCGTCTTTCTCGTACAATATTTGGGAACACGAATTTCTCGTGGTCCACGTGCTGTCCTTGCTATGTCAAGTTTGGCGTTAACGGTTTTTTAACCCTTTAACTGCCAACACCTTTTATTCTCGTTATATTCTTTATTCTTGTTAATGTAGTGCTGGAAAAGTTGTTTCTGCAATATTTTCATGAAGAATCAACCGTGATCTTTGTACAAAAGTGAAGATCAAGTAGTTTCTATGAATGATACAGTCTATTTTGCATGTTCACCCTTACTACTACTCATTTAAACCAATCTTCAATAACCTCTTTTCAGGATTGTCAAAATTTTGTCAATATTCCGTTATTTTGACTGTCGCGAAGTAAAACTGGTTGATATAAAATGTTTGTGATGATTTCTAGCAAAAACTCAAGCACATTACGCGACGGTAAAGTGTTATATAGACGAATATGTTGCGCATCGCTGATTTTAAACATATTTTGACAAATTTCATTGGGAAGTGTAAATGGATGGGTCATTCCTTAGTTTTGAGGATTGCTTTACGTATAGTTCACAGGATGGCTTAATAGAGGGAAAGGTGTAGCGGCGACACAGTGTACATACCGCTCATTCTCTTGTTATGCATGATAACTCTCGTTTTTCAAGCTCCACGTGCTGTCGCTGATAAGCAGGCCCCATGTCAAGCTTGGCGGCCGTGCTTAGGATGTGGAAGCAGCGCTCTGTACCCGTCTTTCTCGTACAATATTTGGGAACACGAATTTCTCGTGGTC